>JAKCPI010028275.1:0-12235 GCA_023213315.1 Euborellia annulipes | reverse complement strand
TCAGATAAAAAAATATTGTAAAAAAAAGTTTTACAATTACTGTAAGTAATCAAGCGCACTTTCTTTTTCAATTGCAATTTATTACTTTTTTTTTGAGTAGGCTTCTTTGTCCTCGTTTTAGAGTCGCATCTCACCTTCAGTTTCTGATTTGAATTTAGAGAGATAGTCAAGTCACTTTTACCTTTCAAATAAAGTTCGTTTTTCTTATTTGTCTTGATAGTCCAGTCGATATAACTTTTTATCCTGGAAAATATTCCAAAGTTAATGAATTTTTACAGGTTATTTGGGGGTACTTTAGAATCTCTATCCTAGTTTTCGACCTCGAGGACACTGTACTATCTTTTGGGACCTTTTCGCTTATTTTGTAAACTAAGCATATTTTGTCCATCATAGTTTAATGCAATACATTGCTAAAATTTGGCCCAAATAACCTGCTCGGAATATTTTCCCGGTAAAAAGTTATTTCGACTTGACTATGACTAGGAAGCAAAATAAAATTTTTTATTTACCATTTTATTGATTTTTTTAAGGTTTAAAAAGTGACGTTTTGGATTTATATGTATGTAAATTTGATTTTTTTTTTTAATCTAATTATATTCTTTTCGGGAACAGAAACTATTTAGAGATGGCCATATTTCTATTAATTAAGTAGATATGGCCTACGGAGGGCAGACTTAAAATCGGGATAGGTGACCCCGAGGAACAAGAATGTTGAACACCCCGGCGGAAGTCATCAATACTATCTTCTCAATTTTGAATACAAATATAATCCATTAATGACAAACCAATGATACAGCTAAATCGTTGCTAAAAGAATTTATTGAGACCTCTGAGTTTATTATATATGAAATACATTATATAGAAAACGAGTAACCAAATCAAAAAGCGATGAAAAAAAAAATTCTATTTTTAATTAGTTAAAACCAATAAGAGTTTGTTTTATTTATTTGTGTATTTATTCACCTTTTAAAACTGACATCTGTTTCTGAAAATGGACCGAATTGAGTTTAAAACGTTGGGAGACGAGAAGAAAAATAAACATAAACGAAAAGTGAACAGATAACTTTGTCTCTGAATAGGATTTAACTTAGCGAGGAAACAAACACACACAGACATAAAATATAAATAAACAAAATAACGCTGTGTTTTCTTTCTTTTATCTGATTTTTTTTTTTTTTAAAAGGAATAAATATTTATCGTCAACGTTTTTTGAATATGAGTAAAAACCTTTGTCAGAAATTCAGACGCTAAAATTTTAGATTGTTTCGTTTTAATAAAATAATTCAAAAAAAGAAATGGCACTAGCATTCTTAATTTAAAATTAAATTTTCATTCCTCAGATCATCTTCATGAGCTTTGATACAAACTATATTATAATTATTAACAATTTGAGAATTTAATTCAAAATAAAATAATTGTTGTACTGATACAAAAAAATATAAATTGGGACTGCAGATTTTATTAGTTAATTCAAGTGACGTAATTTTTTTTAAAGAAAAGAAAACATACGGTGAGTTCCAAAAAACGTCCACAAATTTGTATCTTCTAAATATGATTAGATTATTTAATTGAAATATATTAAAACGTTATTTTCACAAATTAAGAATTTTTTATTCGGAATATTATGACCTTCTAGAGCGGGTAACTTTTTTAATAAAATTAATTATGAGGGTGAAATGATTAAGAATAAGTAATTAACAATAATAATGCTTTATCCTTCACTAATTCTTATTTTTAATTTCACTCTATTTTTTACTTTCTCTTTACCTATGTATATATGTAATATATATATAGAGAGAAAGTATTGGTTTATGTCAAAATTCGATGTGGAGATTTTGATGGATCTTGAGGTTTGGAGGTCCCCTGAATCCAAAAGTGGTTTTCGCGACATGGTGTGTGTGTAAGGGTGGGTGGGTGGGGTGGGTGGTGTGTTCAATTTTAAGGATGAAGGAATTGAGCTATGAGGCTGAAATTTTATATTTAAGCAACACCCCCAGGACCGGAAAATAAGCTTTTAATCAAAATCGGCCAAAGATTACTAGTACTTTACTGATGCACTTTTTCAGTTTTTTTCGATTTTCTCAAAATTTGCTCCAACGATTTTTTTTTAAAATTCAAAATCAATTTATTTTTCAGATTTTCAATGTATATTCTCATTTTGCGATTGAAATCTTCTGAAGACCATTTTTACTCTTGTATTTAATAGGAAAGATAGTAGAAATGGTTGCCATGGTAACAAAATATAAATATTTTCCTCATGACGAAAATTTTGACATCTGAATTCAAATGTTCCGTACTGTCGGAAACTAAATATATGTCGACACAAAAAAATTGAAATGTACATTAACTTTCTGGATTACCGAAGGTAAGAGAAAGTTGTGTGCGGTGCGCCAGTCACACCAGATTTTTAGTTTTAGCTCTATGCCCATATTTGGAATAAAACATTTGTCCAAATTTCAATTTAATTTACCAAAAGGGTTTCAATAAAACCTAAAAATTGACATTCCACGTACAAATACCATGTCAAATATTTGGAATATTTCGCGTTAAAAATTTTCATTTTATTTTTTTTAATAACAATAATCTTTTTATGTTTAGAATATATATTGGACGTTTCTTTTTAAATCTGATCAAATTTGAAGTCCTATCTAGAACTCTATGTTCAATCGTCAAAATTTAATAATCCTATTTAAGAAACACAAATTCTAAAATACCAGATTGACGGCCCTAGTTCAATATAAATTTGTAATAAAAAAATCCTTTCCAAGATTATTTGGGTTAATTCAGAATAAGCGTTATTCTGGACACTTTATCCGATGGGGCTTTTAATTCCAAAAGCCCTATGAGGCTTAATTAATGAAACGACGAATGAATCCTAAATGCTTTTTCTGTTTTTTTTTTTTTTTTTTTTTTTTTTTTTTTTGTCGTCTTTCTCTCCCCTGAAGTGAATCTTAAACAAGAAAACAGGTTTTGAAACTTCAGTAATCATCATCATCTACATCGTCGTAGTCGTCCGGATTCATTTTTTTTCCTATTATATGGGATAAATTTGGAGATAACAAACAATTCTATTTTCCATCATTTGGATTTTAATTAGAAATACAATTTATTTATTTATTTTTTTAATTTTAAGCTAAACAAGTAACACAAGTTTTAAAATAAATATATGACTATTTAAAGTTTTCTAATAATTATTTATTTCAAAATAATGTTTGTAAATTGTGAATATATAAAAAAAATTCAGGAATGACTTCCCTTTCTCATATAGTTCTTATATAGACAATTTCCTCATATAGTTCTCAAATGTGTGATTATCTTACACTAAAATTGTAAATCAACTTTTTGGAACAAATATGTCAACAGGAAGTAGTTAGTATTTTATCTGTCAATAAGTTTTTTCAAAAATTTTTGAAATTCATATTTGTTTTTTTTTGTCATTTATTATAAATTAAATTATTTTAAAAGTTTTTATTCTTTCACTTTTTTTTTCGAAAACTCAACAAAAAATTGCTGGGAAGAGAATTGTTCTTTGTTGATTATTTTAAAATTATTGTTTTCGAAAAAATGTAAAGGTATAAAAAATATTTTAAAATAGTGTAATTTAATATGACAAAAAAAATTATATGAAAATTTCAATATTTTCGAAAATAAAAACCTGTTAGGTAGACATATTACAGATCTACAATTTTAGTATAACAAGTGTAACAAATGTATATAAAATTTTATCAAACTGACTGCTTGCGTATATAAGTAATGGTGAGCTTAAAAAGACAGGCAGAGACGTACACAGAAATAATTCCAAAAATGTTTTTTGGAAGAATCATAAAAATCATGACTTCCAATTTTTTACGAATTTAATCCTTTCTCTACTTCCTATAAGAGAAAGAAAAAGTCGTATGACATGTACAATTTGAGTATGATTTCCAGAATTCAGGAAAAGGTTATGATCAAAACAATATTGAAATAAAAACAAATTAGAAAAAAAAAAAAATCTGGAATCTGGTGTGACTGGCGCACAGCATACAACTTTCTCTTACCTTCGGTAATCGAAAGTTGTGTTCTGTGCTTGTCACACCCAGATTTTTGTGTCGACATATATTTAGTTCCCGACAGTACGGAACATTTGAATTCAGATGTAAAATTTATAAGTGTGGGAAAATATTTATATTTTGTTACCATGGCAACCATTTTTCCTATCTTCCCTATGAAATACAAGAGTAAAGTGGTCTTCAGAAGATTTCAATTGCAAAATGAGAATATACATTTTAAAGAGCATCTAAAAAATAATTGATTTTTGAATTTTAAAAAAAATCGTTGGAGCAAATTTTGAGAAAATCGAAAAAAACTGAAAAAGTACATCAATAAAGTACTAGTACTCTTTGGCCGATTTTGATTAAAAGCTTATTTTTCCGGTCCCGAGATGTTTAACTTAAATATAAAAATTTCAACCTTGTAGCTCAATTCCTTCATGCTTAAAATTGAACACACACCCACACACCCACCCACCCACACACACACACACAGACAGCCATGTCGCGAAAACCACTTTTTTGGATTCAGGGGACCTCAAAACGTGAAGATCCATCAAAATCTCGACATCGAATTTTTGACATGAATCCAATACTTTCTCTCTATATATATATTACATATATACATAGGTAAGAGAAAGTAAAAATTAAAGTTAAATTTGTGAAATTAATTAAAAATAGTAATTTTTGATTCTGTAGAGATATTATATTATACCAAATGATAAAGATAATGTTGTTCCTTTTGCCTCTGTTTTAAACACAAAATACTCCCCCCCCAACAAGTACAGAATATTTAAAAAATAATACTTCTGTCGATAAAAACCAAAAATGGACAAATCAGCATGAAATCGAAAAAAGATTTATTCATAGGACTCGTAACAGTGCAAGAGTTGAATATTTTTCTATAGTTATTGAGAAATAATTTAATTAAATAGATATATAATAAATTTATATATTAACATAAATATGGGTCAACTTTTATTATCTTAAACACTCAGCATTTTTAATCAAGACATCAAAAAAAAAAAAAAATGTCGAAATGGCGATTTGTATTATATGTTTGTTTAATAAAATGTTTAAATTGGGTAATTTTTAAAATCAAATCAAAAATAAAATAGAAAAAGCTATAAACAGCAGTTAGATTATTATTTTCTTAACGATATAATAAAACTCAAATGAAATATATCTACCTTTTTCCTATCAAGAATAAAATAAAATAAAAAAAAAAAAACAATAGAATTAATGAACAAGTGTGAAAATCATTTATAATTATACTTTTATTATCTATTGTAATATGAAAAAAAATCTTGACATTTAAATGTTTAATTTCAATAATAAAAAAATCAGGGGGCTCGCTGGTGTAGCGGGCTAGGGTGTCGGCTTCTACAAAAAAGATCCCTGTTCAAACCCTGGGCGTGCGGGAGTTTTTCATTAAATAAAAATATTTAATTATAAACAAACCCTTAAGCAGGCACTAATAATGGAATATTGGATCTCCCCAGAATTTCGAGATCCAAATCGAAATTTTGCATAAAGGTCTTAGTAGTAGTCTTTAGTAGCACAGTATATGTACAGTCAGTTTCAATATTAATCGCCACCCCTAGAGAATATAGTCGAGAAGTTAGACAACCAGAGCGTTTAGCTGCCGTAATTGTTGTCTCAAAAAATAGTATTTCCACTGCAATATTAAAAAAGTTTAATTATTTTTCAACCACTCTGGTTGTCTAACTTCACGGCTCTCTCTATTCTCTAGGGTGGCGGTTAATATTGAAACATATGAATTTGTTATAATGAAATTGTCTCCAAGCGATCATTAGATAAAATATTATCAATATCAATAATATTTCTCTCATGAACACTTCGAGACGATTTCATTATAACACCTTTATGAAATATTTCTATTAGGATAGATGATGACACATTAAATATATCTCGAAACGTCTCCAAAGTCGATAAGCATATAAGGGGTTTTTATTTGGCTGATCCTGCCCTTATTTAAATCAAATTATTTAAATCTGTACTATTTGTTCAACAGTATATAAAATATTTTTCTTGAGGACACGAAATATCAATTTTTTTGACGATTTCTTAAATATGCCTATTTTAATTTAAAGCGTGGGAAAGCAAAATGATACGTACCTATATTTTTTTAATGGCTAGTATTTATATAAATATAAAGAAACTCGAATTTAAATAAATAATAAAAAAGATTTCGGGCGTTGACTTTTGAGAAATTAACAGCCAAGTCACGTTGCCATGGAGATAAAAGACTTCAAAAAAAAACCAACAATAATGCCTAGTATTTTGTACTAAAATAATTGTTGTATCAACCGATTTAAATAATTAGGAACACGGTCTAAAAAGCCTCGTATGCCGAAAACAAGTATTATATATATTGAATTTTTTATTAAAAAAAAGATGAAATGACGATAGAATATATATGACTTGTATCCGCCCGAATTATTTTATTTTCACCTTATCGACGTTTCGGGGAACCATCTTCAGGATAAGGGTTTTTAAAAAGTTTCACTGCCTTATTCAGTTGTTAAGGAGGGTAGAATTTTAAACAGAGGGTGGCCAACTCAAATGATCACACGGGCCACAAAACGCATCATAACTCCGCGGGCCGAATATAAAATTGTAAATCTCCATAATTAGATTTAGACATTTTTTTTAGGATGAAAAAAAAAAATTATCACAGTATATTTTGAAAAAGTGTGATGAATATATTTAGCAGAAAAAACGTTCAAGGCGGGCCGTGGGTTGGCCACCCCTGCCCTACAATACGTATAGAAACTATCCTGCCTGTCCTTGAGTAGTTACTAAAATTCTATTTATCTTAACAATTGAAAGAGGCAGTGGAATTTTGAAAAATCCTTGCCCTGAAGATGGGTTGCTTTTAGTCCCCGAAACGTCCGAACAGGGGAAAATAAAATATTTCGCGGCGACACAAGTCTTTTTTTATCGTTTTAATAGGCCTATATTCGACGACCTTCCATAAATAAATAATAATTTAGCAGTGGCGTACTCTGACAGTTTGGGTTTTCAAAAGTCAAAAATATTGATATTAATAATAATATCATGAAATAAAAATCAAAATAATGAAAATAGACAACAGGTTAAAAAATATCCTTCAAATATCCTGTAAATTTATAAAAAAATTAGGAAGAAATCTTTCCAAAGAACGTCCGCCTACAAGTCGAATGAAGACTTCATTGAACTAGCAAAATTCTACTACTATGTGATGGCTAGAAAAGGAATCCTTTGGGACACTGAGGACAATCTCTTAAATATTCAGAATAAATAAATAAATTGATAGAATTTTAATTTGAAATAAACAACGTTGAAAAAAATACTCACTAACAAAAAATGCACCGATAATAAAACAAATTCAACAAAGGTGGCATTTTATTTCAAAACGAAAATAAAAAGAGTAAGATCTACTAGTTTTAAATAAAAATATATTTTATTCATAACAATAAAAAAAAAAACACAGTGGCTTTTGTCAAAAGGGAATGGCAAAATAGAACCTGATAATGAAAAGAAAAAAAATAAAAGACCATATTTATAATAATAAAAAATATGGTGTGACTGGCGAACAGCACACAACAACTTTCTCTTACCCTTCGGTAAGAGTAAAAAATGTAGTTGTCATTTCTCATTTAAATCAAGCAAACTCAAAATTGGTGAAATTTTAATAATTTCTAATTTTTTTTAATTTAAAAAAAATTAAAGAAGGGTTTTAGTTAAAAATAATAATTATGAGGCATTTCACAGAGGGTGCCCAATACTAGCGAACCCAGGGAGAAAGCTCAGCAGGGCACGGCCCTCTCCTACCCATTCTGGGCAGTCAAAAATAATTAATATTATAATTTTAATCTTACTCTATTAATGCTAATTTGGATCCTGGTCTAAATCATTTTTACTCACATAATCCTCCCCTCTTTAAATGCGCCACTGTCTCTTCGCCTCCCTTAAATAGCCAATTTCGCGTCCCACTTAACAAAATTCTGGGACCATCACTATTTTTTCTACCTGAGATAATTTCGTTGTTATGAAACTTTTTAAAACGACTTTCTTGCTGGAAATTTCCATGTTATTTTATAAAAACAATGAAATAAACAAATATACCACTCCTTATACATTTATTGGTATCAAATAAAAATGTGAGTTCCTTTAAATTTCTAAATAATTTCAAAATGACTCACAAAAATTCCAGGAAAAAAATCGGCTCGAAATTTCAGAAAACTGTAATGTAAACAACTTATTATTTTTTTTATATCATCTTAAAAAAAATAATAATCAGCTGTTATATTGTAAAATTAAAAACAAAATCATTTTTGATTTCATAAATAAAATTCCTTTGTTTAATACTTTACTCACCAGGTAATCAGGAAAATACCAGGCAGAATCACCGGCGAATTATTATATTCTGACACACACTAATACACTACTAAATGGGTCACTAATTTCGGGAGACATTGGAAATATTTATTTAATTTTCACAATGATACACTACAAACACACTTCACTCACTCACTTGGCGGCAAAGAGAGAGAGAGATAGAGATGTATAGAGAAAGATGGGAGAGAGAGAAAGAGAAGAGAGACGCGTGCGTTCGGAGAGCAGTGCGATACAGGACACGGCGCGAACTCAACTGAGTGCATAGAACGGAGAGACTCGGGAGCCGCGTGGGTCCCTTCCCCTCCGCTCCCTCTCTCCCTTCGCTCTCCCCCCACCATTTCCAACAACCGGGCCGCCCTGTTGCCAGATGGCCTGCCTGCCTGCCTGCCTACCGACAAAGACACACGACCCCGAACCGGCCCAAGGGAACAAAGCATCAGCCACCCGGGACACGGCCGATGGATGGACAACCAAGAAAATTCAATTAATACAAAAATCATCGTCATTGGGGGTGGAATTAAGAGTGAGAGAATGAAAGACAAGCTTTTATGTTTTTTGTTTTTTGTTTTTTTTGTTTTTTTTTATGGGATTTTGTAATTATTTTCAACTTTCATATAGGGGCGCTTATAATAAAAAAAAATAAAGGGTCGGACGAAGCCGAGAGCACAATTTTTGCCCACCCAATATTCAAATAACGCAATATTTGATTTGATTTTGCTCTATTGCTATGCTAAATTTTTGAATTTAAATGATTTTTTTGACAAATTTATGACAAATCAGGATACAAATATTATATATCATTTTACTAAGGAGAAAGTCTAGTTTCTGAATATTAAAAAAAAAATATAATTTATGTAAGAAAACAATAATGCCCCCCCCTAGAGTCAAGGATATACGGTATTTTAAAAATATTTTGTGTATGGAGGAGGGGGATATTTAAAAATGAGTTCGCCCCCCCCCCCCCGAAAAATTCAATATACACCTCTGATACAAAATGTATATAGGTCCCCTCTTCTTGAGATGCCCCAGGCCCCTAACTGTCTCGGTACGCCTCTGTTACCTTGACAATATCTTCACTGGGATGGAGTGATATGAAAAAATTTGGTGTAGAAAAATAACAGGGAAGATTTCTAATCATCATCTATTAATTTTATCCAATTATAACCGCCTAACAAAAAACAAACAAAATTAAAATATACTTTCAATGCAAATTTTGAGAAAAGATGAATTAAAAATTGTGGAGTATTAAAAATACCAAGCGGCGAGAGTCGAAATAAATAACAAGCACGTGACAATCAAGTTCCAAGAATACCTTGGTTCCAAGTAAAATGGATTTTGTTAGAAATCTATTTTAATAACGAATTGTTAAAAAATATAAGAAATAGGATTTTTATCAAATACAAATTTATATGGTAGAAAATTTTAGGATACACAATTTTACAAAAGAATAGAGAGAGTAAGACTAATTAAACACCTTTAATAATAAGTAGGTGAATTCAAGTGATCCACCCCTAGAAAATGATGATAAAATTTTTTTTCCCTCTATTAAGAAATGTATTGTGTATTTTCTTTTTTTTTAAAGATACCTGATAAAACACAATATTAAAAGATGCAGAGTAATTAAACTCACCAATTCAAAGTCAATCCCATCCAAGCAGCTGTTGACCACGAACACACGAACGACGACCGGGAGAATATAGATCCGAAAACGAAGCTTCTGAAATCAGAAATATATTAATTAGTTAAATAAAAAAAAAGAAATATTTATTATTCTTATAAATAAAAAGCTATGCGTGTTGGTCTGAATCCTTTAATTTATTTCAATAAATATAGGGTTGTAGCCAGAAAATCGAGGGGGGTGGGGTGGTTCAAATGATTTGAGGGGTCCGCAAAATTAATAAATATTAAAGAAGTTTTTATATTTCGAACAGTATTTAAAATTTTAACACTACTTTTTGAGTTTTCGGGTGAGGTGGACTCCCATATCTCCCCCTGGCTACGGCCTTATATATAATCAAACAAGATACTTGTATGTCTGTGTAAAGTAAAGAAAAAGTAAATTTTTTAATCAGGAGCGTATATAAGGGGGGGGGGGGGGCGAGGAGGCCCGGGCCCCTCCCGAAATTTCCCAAACACATATACATATACAGACATCAGCGCAACAAATTTTTCCGCAGGATGGAAAACTTTGGTTCCACAAAAGAAAAAATGTTCCGCAAAAAATTTAGTGTGAAAACAATTTAGTTTATTAAAAAAAAAAATTTCCGCAGAAAAATTTTTTGAGTTCGGCCCCCCCCCGAAAAAAATTTCTATATACGCCCTTATTTTTAATAGATATATTACCGTAATTTTTAAAGATGTAATAATCCTCCCCCTCCCCCCCCTGGTTGATTTTTATATAATAAAACGTAAGTTAAATATACTGATGATAAGGACCATGGGCGTAGCCAGACATCTTGTTAGGGGGGGGGGGGGCAAACCCCTCGTTAGGGTGAGAGAAGGGGGTTTGCAATTAATATATACATAGATTATTAATTATTTATTTAAATAAAAAATAATAAATTAATGTAGTGGATTGGGGCGTAAAAAAAAAATTCTCAATGGGAAAAATATGTGTTTTTTTTTTAGGAGAAGCCAGGGGGGGCAATGGCCCCCCTGCCTCCCCCCTGGCTACGCCCATGATAAGGACAGCCTGAAGAAAGCTTAGGAGTGAGGAACGAGCTCAATGCTTTGCACTCAACTAAACCAAGAACGATTGGGTTTAGACAAGTATGAAAAGAAAAAGGAAACATTTATTATGATTCTATTTTATGGCTTTTTAGAACGAATTGATTTTCAAATAAAAAAATTTTTTTTTTTCTTCTCATGCACTTATGCAAACACACACCAATACAAATGATCAAAATTAATATAATTACCTAGAAAAGAATATCAAGGAAGTTATTTCAGATGTTTCTTGATTATATCAGGAACAAATTTATTAATAAACCACTCACTTTTAAACACTTGAAATAATTAATTTTATATTAAACGATGGATAACACTAAATGACATTTTAATAGCACAGTCGACAATAGAAAAATGAATAGTTCATGTGAAGTGATGGCGCTGCAAGCGTGGCGTCCAACAACCAACATTAACCACCCAATTCAAATTAAAACTAGGTGGGGGCGAAAGGGGGTGCTCGCTTTCTCACCCCGCCCCAGGCACATCAAGCCTTTGGCACCCCTCGATACCGACATCGACGCCCTAGGGCATTTAAGATATAGCCCATGGACGGTGATTTTATCATATTCTTTCCATAGATTGTCTCTTAAAAATTGATAGTTTTCTTTTGAAATTATATTACAACTTGAATTCTATATTTAAAATGAATTTGTTATAAAAAGTAAAAATACTATATGCAGGTCTTTTTTTCCTAAATCTCTGCTTTTTTTTCCTCGAAATCACCGGTTTTTTTTTTTAATTTCATAATCAAAAATTACAAAAAAAAAAAAGGTCGAACGAAAAACGGCGCCCTAGTTGAGCTTTGCCCCCCCCCCCCTCAAAGGCTAGTTACGTGACTGGATTAGTAGAAAGAAAACAGCAAAAGTTTTTAGGAACCGCCTTTTATTCTATTTGTGCAAAAATTCAAATTTTAATTAAACATAGTTCTATACTATGGTACATTTAATATGAAAGATTCCCGCGGCCGTTCCTAAAAACTTTTGCTGTTTTCTTTCTACTAGAAAAAAAAAACTATTTTAATATATTTTTATTTGAAAATCAATTCGTTCTAAAAAGCCATAAAATAGAATCATAAT
>JAKCPI010028274.1:0-27716 GCA_023213315.1 Euborellia annulipes | reverse complement strand
TCACAGCCACAAACTTCGAACAAAAATTACCAGTATATCATTGATTTTAAATTTATTTTTTCTCACAGCTTCAGAAGAATTGGGATGACGTCTATATGAAGTCAGATGCCGAAAAAAAAAATGTAATTATTAAATTACTATTCAAGAAAATATCTACTCTTAAGACATCTTATGGTGCTCGGATATTTTTGACTAAATGAAAACAAAGATAAAAAAACTTCACTGTTTACCGCCTGAATTTCTTTAATCTCTGGTATGGATAACTCTTAAACTATATATTTTTTAACTTTAAAATTAATTTTATTTAAGTCTAATAAAAACTAAGTGTCTTAATAAAAAAATTTAGATAACGGTATTTATAAAACACTCATTACAAAATTTCAAACATGATTTTTTTTAAGAGTGAAATATTATGCTCTCACTTTTATGATTCCATAAATAAAATAGAACTTCTGAAAGAAAATTCTATTTAAAATTATGTACCTTTAAATCTTATTCAAATTACCCTAAGTTAAATTTTTTAATTGCACTTTGATTATAAATATTTTCATTTGAGTGATAATTTAAATAACTAAATTATATCCTATTTGTATTTTTAAATTTTATTAGTGGCATAGTAGTTAATTTATTAAAAAAAACATCAACTATTTATTCTAGACAGTTTATTATGTTTAAATAAAATAAGGACAAATTAGAATACAATTAAATATATTTTTAATTCCTTTGAGATCTCTTTTAAATGTTTTCTAGATTTCAAAAATTTTAATTTGCAATTAAATTGGTTATTAATTTTCATCGATTTATTTAGTATAATGTATGTCTGTCATTTGTATTCATTTGTACTATAAAATAAAATTACTTTTTACTTTCTCTTACCTATATATGTGATATATAGAGAGAAAGTATTGCGATCATGTTAAAAAATCGATGTTGAGATTTTGATGGAAATACGTTTTGCAGACCCCTGAGTCCAAAAAAGTGGGTCCCGCAAATTGGTCTGTGTTGTCTGTATGGATATTTTTAATCGTGAAGAAAATGAGCCTTGAAGTTGAAATTTTATATTTAAGTTAGGCCATGGGGCGTCCGCAGGGGGCAACCAGGCACTTGCCCCCCCCCCCCTGGAAAATTAAAATGATACAAAAAAATGTATAAAACTAAAAAAAAAAAATACAAAAACCTTTTCACAGTATGCATCCACCTTGCCACGGTGAGAAAGCTTTAAATACTAAGAGATGTATAACATTATTAATTTCAAAATACGTTTTTTTTAACTTATCTGGAAGTGACTTGCCCCCCCCCTGCAAAAAATCCTGCGGACGCCCTTTGAGTTAGGCACCTCAGGGTCTGAGGCATGAAAATAGCTTTTGAAGAAAATCGGCTAAAAAGTACTAGTACTTTACCGAAGTACTTTATCAGTTTTTTCTTTTTTCTTAAAATTGACTAACGATTTTGATTAAAATTCAAAAATCAACTATGTTTTAGATACTCTTTAAAATGTAATGTATATACTCAGTTTTCCCTGAAGTTTGTTTGAAGCACACTTTACTGTTGTATTTCAGATTTTTCTAAATCATTTTTCGGCTCTTCTTTCCATAGAGCCAATGTTAAATCCCTATTGGGATTTGCATGTTAATTTCGATTCAAAAGGGGGTCTTTATTAGTCCCCTTTGGAACTTTGTACAGATTTAAAAAAAATTTTCCAATTATGAAATTTTTTATTTATTTAGGAGTCTCTATTGTGTATAAAATATCCAAATTTAAGATTAAAATTTTGAAAAATAATCATTTCAAGCAGTCAACATTTAAAATGCAATTGAAATACACAGAGTCTATGAAAATTTTCAATTGACTTTTTTTTACTTTTTACTTATGAAATGCAAGTAGTCAAGTTTGGAACTAAGGTTTTATGGGAAACTAAATATATCTCGGCACAAAAAAATCTGATGCGGCCAGTCACACCAGATTTTTAGTTTTGCATTATATTTTAGATAAGAGCAAATTTGACTGAATAGATCTTTATGCAGTGGTTTATCAAAGGGAGGAAGGAGCTCAAGGGTTCAAGCCATAGAAAGAGCTAGGCTAGCTCTTAGAACAGTCAAAAGGGAGAATATTTTTTATTACAAGGAATTTGATTTTTTTTTTTGTTAGAATTAGAGAAATGCAAATTGCTTGGTTTATGAACTTCGAATCTTTAAAATAAATTTCATATCCCCTTTGGGAATGGGGATTCTATTTACTTTTTTTAAAAACTTTAAATTTCCAAGAATAAAGTACTTTATTTATTAAAGACGGTCAGGGTAAGTGTTCCCCACATCAGTTTATTTTCATTTAATACTATAATATAAAAAATGTCATATCAAAGACCGTTTTATAAACATTGCATTAAAAGAGGACCTTTTAATTCCCATCTCCAACCCAAATGCCTGCTTTTAAGCATAAAAGAGAATATTCCAAGTAGTTTAATGTTTTTATAAATTTATCACCTCTTAAAAAATTATTTTAAAATTAAACGTGTTTTCTAGTTTTCCAATAGGACTATTTGATATTAAAAAGACAAAAAAATATTAACAGCTTCTCCCCTTTTTTCTTTTTTTACTAAATTATTTTTCACAGATTAATTGAAAAATGTTCTAGTTTGATTTGTTCAAAGAAAAACTTCAACGGATGGTTTATGGTTATTATCTATATTAATTCTGGAGTGTTAAATTTTCCGACTGATGGCTTTACGGCGCGCTAAAGAGACACTTGCTCCTAAGAGGCAATTATTTCTGGCCTGCCAAAAAACCGACCTCAGTTTAACAACTCGTATTTCCTCTTTCGAGTTTTCAACTTTCCTTGACAAATTTTCCGATCAAATTTTTAATTTACAATAATAAAATTTGAAAAAATATTTCAAACAAAGATAGATACTAGTGGTATCTTGACAAATATCTGTAACTGGAAATGACCTGGCCATGGGGCGTAACTAGGGAATTGTCTGGGGGAAGGGCATGGGACCAGCCATCCTCCGGGAGGCCTGGAAGATTTTTCTTGGGGCTGGAAGCCTTCTGGGCCCCTCCCCCGGGACCCCCCTAGTTACGGTCTAGATCAGGCAAATCAACAGGCCCAAACTCTTCTTTCCTAAAAAAAAGTCAGTTTCAGTCGACTTCTTAGAGATCTTCTAAATGAAAATAATTATTAAGCTAAAGAAAGTTGAAAAGTATAATTATGAATACGCGATAAAATATCAAATATTGTGAATTTTCTTTTTTATTCTCTCTAAGATTTAATTGGAATTAATTAGAAAAAAATTTAAATTGAATTATTTAATTAAACAAAATTGATTCTTTGGATTTGTGCCCTAAATTAATTTTCGGAATTAACTGTTATATTATTTAATAAGATGAAAACGAATTTCTTCAGCAGTTTATTTAGACATAGTTAATCAAAATTTAATTCAATTAGAATAAACAAAATTACATTTAGATTTTTGTCATTTCTGTCAAATCCATTTATTCACTCGATGAATATTTTTGAAACAGGGGGTTGAGTTGTATTTTAAATTAAATAATATATCTAAATGAATATACAAAATGTTTATTAATTTCCTAATTTTAATTTGGACATATTAAAGATGTAATTAAAATAATCCAAAATTTTTATAAAAATGATACAAAGTAAGAAAGAAGTTTTGAGAAAAATTATCATATCAGATCACTAGCGGTATTCCGAATGATTAGGCATATTAAGCTAGACCTAAATAAAAGTCTTAAATTTCAAGACAGATAGGTGAAACTATACATTTTTACGTTTTTTATGAATCCAGCTATCCTTGAAATGCCCGTTAGTGCAAATTTTATCATTCCATTAATTTTTTGAAATACTAAATATACCTCGATTAATATACAGTAGAGTCTTGCTAATCAGGCCTAAACGGGACTGGATTCTGAAAATGCCGAACCGGAATGCCCAAAACATTTAATATAATGCAAAATGTAATATTTGTCTCTTGAAAAAATCTTCAATGACACTTAGTTTTCTTAAATTACCTCTTTTTTTGCTACAATATTGCGAAGTAGCTTTTCAATCTAATTTTTATCAAAATCGTTAGAACAAATTTTGAGAAAATCGAAAAAAATCTCAAAAAGTACATCAGTAAAGTACATTGGCCAATTTTATTTAAAAGCTTAGTTTTTTCACGGGGCAATTTAACTTGAAAATCAAATTTCATCCACGTACACCTTTTCCAAGTTGTGATTTTTTTGTTTATACCCTGGTACATAGAAACACAGACCATTTTGCGGAACAATGAGGTTCAATTTTTTTAAGAAATATTTCTCTTTTTGCTTTAAATTATAGTAAGAGGTTTTTCGGGGGCTGCGGGCGTCTGGGAACAGCTCCAGATAGGAGATGGGACTATTGAAAACTTATGTGCTGTGCGGGCAGTGAGATTAATTCTTTACCGATTAGTTGATTAGAATGATCTCCTCTCGAGGTTTGGCACAAAAAATTTTTTCCCCCCTCAGAGCAAAAACTGAAATGACGTCCCTAAAAGGATCCGTCTCAAAATTTTCCCGAAACAAGTTAGCAGTATTTTTTGTTTTGCATTTGAGTAAAGAATGTTCTTCGCTAGTAATACTAGTGACAAACAGAGTTAGTTAATTAGACAAAAAATTAAACATTTAAAATAAGACTGAAGAATTTAAAAATCTAGTAGCTTTTTACATATCCTTGTAAAAAGTTATCTAAATTCATTTATTTTTATGCAATCGATTCCAAAATTAACTCCTTTTTTCGGAAGCTGACTTGGGTTGACACACGGGACCTTAGAGGCAGCAATGGCAGCGAAGCTTGACACTGGTGTCAGAGCGGAGCCCACCTGCTTCTCTGACAGCTCACCCGCGGTTATTAATAGGCCAAATGGGAACAAATGAAATCATTTCTGCATTTCTGGACTTAATCCAATCTCTCATCCTTTTTTATAATTCTTATCTGAACCTTGAATATCAAGATTTTACATAATATATAAACGAACAAATGGGTTTTTTCGGTAAAATGTCTTTTTGATCCTTCATATTACCCTTAATTTCTTAAGAATTTATTCACAATTATAATGTTCGAAAGAATTAACAATTATAGTTTACAATGTCTAGAATGATTCCAAAATAATTTATTTTTGATGTGGTACATTCAAAGGTTTAGATTCTGATTTTGTGCTCTTATTATAAGACAGCATTTCAATCTTTATTTTATCTCTAATTTACATTTATCTACAGAGATTCAAACTCGCTTTTCGAACTGCTAATTGTATATCATATTATTAGTAAGATTTATAGGCGTAGCCAGAAATTTTTGATGGGGGAGGGGTTCAAGTCAGGATTGCCCCTCTAGGGGGGGGGGGGACTCCCAAACCTCCCACTTTCCCCCGGAGATACTCCAATGGTAAGAATTGTACTTGATCAATCACTCAGAAGCCTACATTTATGAATATATGGACGCAGAACCCAAGTTATCCAAGCTAAGGCTCGCATTTCTTTTGCATATCAGCCTTCCCACTTCTCTTTCAAGAACAATACGATGCCATGAGGCATGTTGACATGCTGCATTCCTCAGTTATGAATCCCAAAATATAGTATAATGACTATGGAAGTTGTTCTTAGTCGATATAGAGATTTTAACGCAGTGCCTGGCTAGAACCCACTTTTGTACCTACTCGTTAACTTAGCATGATAATTTTTACTTTCTGTTATTTTTTATAAACCGTTTTTATTTTCTCTTTTTTCCCTTATTAATTTCCCTCTTGAATAAATAATTACCAAAAGCGCCAATTATTTATTTATTTATTTTAAATAATTTGTCTAGCAAATTTTACGATTCCTTTATAAAAATTTTTTCAATTTTTTATTAAATAGACGTCTTTCATTTTTTCTTAAAAAATCTATTGGTAAATATTTTTTTAAAAGGAAATATATATTTTTTTAATGAACATGCTGACAAGGGGCAATTATTTTAATTCAACAAGGCGGAAATTGAGGAGTGATTTTTTTTATAGGTAAGGTTTTAGCCAATCGAGGGCATCTGGGTCTCATTAGCCTCAGGGTCAGGAGTCAAGAGTCTGAAATCGGACAGACGATTTCGAAGGCTGCCACGCACCCCTCCTGGCGCCGGCATCCCTTATTAATTATTACAACAATAAATAAAGTCCTTCATTTAGAGACTAATTTTCAAATTATGCGTTAATTTGCTTTATTTTTGTAGTAAAAACGAAAAATATTGGAATATTTTTGTATTGAGCCAGAAATAAATACAATCCAGTATGGGAGGAATTGAATTTCATTTAATTTACAAATTACGAGTTAGGTAATTAATTAATTTTCTAATATATCTAAAAAAAAATATATAGTTTATATAAATTTGATAAAAAGAAGGAAAATATATAATATACCGTATATATTTATTAACTTATAAAATTTAATTCATAGACGAGCTATTCTTTTAATCTTTTCATTTTAACTGACACATTTCTTGTAAAAATAAAGAAGTCCAGATAAAGAAAATTTAAACTAGGCCCTATAAATGAAAAAATTACAAAACAAAAATTAAAATTTATTTTAGAATGTCCCTCCCAAAAATGTTTCGAGATCCTGTCCGTACATTTGCTATATTTATTACAATATTTTTATCGTGATATCGTGACTAGGGATTTATGAACTTAGAAAAGAGAGAAGAAAAGTTGTGTGAATCTATCCCTCAATATTCCTTCCATATTCACCAAACTTTCTACCGGATAATATGTTACATTTCGATTCATGATCTAAACTTCTAAACTGACCAAAATTATCATCTTTTGGAACGAAGTTCTTTTATGCGGCTTATGGTAGGGTGAATTGACAGAAAACAGCACGTAACAAAAAACAGCAATAACAAAAATGCGTTACAGTGCCCGAGCGCAGGCGGAGGAAGGCGAGGCTAGCTGAAGCCTTGGCGAGGCCACGCCTACCCCCTCCCCCCACCAGCTTATTTGTTTTAAAATTAAATAATTCTTTTCTTTTAAATAATATTCATATTAAATTATATTCGGAGTTGAAGAAAGGCGTGAGGAACTTCGTTCCTGACGGGGGTCCCCACACGTTTTTTTTTTTTTATAATACTTACCATCTTTGCTCTACCCGCCGAAGAAAAAATTTTGACCGGCACACGGAAGTAGTATTTCAAATCTTTAATCTTTAAAATCTTCATTATCGCTTTACCCTGAATGAAATGAAAAGGATCTCATTCCAGTAATCAAAACAATGTATAGTATGAAAGGTTATTTGAAGTGAAGAGGGAGAAGCTGATAATAATGCAAATGAAAAAGAAGGAGACTGTCTGTTGAACAAGCGGCCAGTTGTCTGTCTGGCCAAGGGGGATCGAATTACCCAAGGAGCCCATGCCGATAAGCCCTTTGAGTTGCCGCCCTGCACTTAGAGAAGTAGCCGATAAAGCAAAGCACTCACTCTTTTCTCTCATCTCTCTCTCTCTCCTTGTTGCCTGTCTTCATCTTCCTTCTTGTTCTTTTTAATTTCCACACGAAAAATCATTCCAGCTGCGAATTGAATGGAATCAAATGAATACTCACTGTTTTTCGCCGTACACACATGGGGGATCAAGTGGTCTTCTGTCACTGAGCTTGTTTATCCGGCGCGTTATCAGCCTCGGCATGTGTGCAGTCGAGCACATGATGCATCCAACACTAACCCACTGTACGTAGTAGCTATATCCTAGAATCATGCTTCTACGTTTGCTTACTGAAAAAAAAGAATTAATTAATTAATTAAAAAGGAACTTACAATGAAACATATTTGCTTATTGGAACGGAAAGGGGAATTCATCGGAGTCAAAAAACTATACAATCAGGGAAGGAGTACAAAAATCTGTTGTGACTGGTCGCACAGCACACAACTTTCCCTTACCTTCGGTAATCCAAAGTTGTGTTCTGTGCTTATCACACTATATTTTTTGTGTCGATATATATTTAGTTTCCGCCAATATTTTTTTTTTTTTTAACACACACTTTTTTCTCATTCACACTCACATTCACACAGTCTTTTCGACAACTTAGACCATTTAAGACTTTAAACGATACTCGTATTTTTAATATATCTATTGGGGGTCCAGACATTCTTATTTAAGCCATTTGGTTTCTAAATCAAAATCGTTTGAGAAAATCGAAAAAAACTGTGAAAGCACTTCAGTAAAGTACTAGTACTCTTTGGCCGATTTTGTTTAAAAGCTTCTTGTTACGTCTCTGGGGGGTGGCTAACTTAAATATAAAATTTCACTCTCCTACCTCTTTTCCTTCTTGAGATATTTTGTTCACACACAGAGACCATATTGCAAAAACCACTTTTTGAATTCATAGGACCTCAAAACGTGTATATCCATCAAAATCTTGACATCGAATTGTTTAATGAATCCAATAGAAAGTAAAAAAAGGGAGGGAGGTGGGTAATTACCACTGACCCGGAGGTTTGATATATGTTTTTTGATAATAATATAGAAATAATTTTAATTTCTTACATTTTACATGTGGGCATGACTCATTTCACCTTCACTCCAAGAGTTTCGCCCTTCTTCTAGATCTCAGAAAATATTAATATCAAAATAAACAAATATCGGGCTTTTTCAACTACAATTATAAAAATTATGTTCAGTACCATGATAAACATATACTTAATTGTGATAACTTGTCTCATTCTCACAGATTATGAATAAATCATTTTTTTTTTAATTAAAAAAAGGAAAGAGAAAAAGTGAAAGTAATTATAAATATAATAAATTGAAGATACTTGAAGAAGAAATCCCAGAGGCACATTGAAGTGATCCCCCGGGAAAAGGAGTTATTTTCGACTTTTCTATCTTCCCTTGCATATGTTGTCTTTGATGAAACGACCGACACTTGCACAAAATTTTCATATTTTAATTAAAATGTCTCTAATAATTCACTATCTAACGAGAAAAAAACTAAACGATGTTAATAAATTCTCCAGTTCTCTTTTCTGTTTAAATGGTAGAAATTAATTTTTTTCTTTGATAATAAAAAGAAATATGGGGATTGACTTCCCCGAGACTTTCTCGTATATTCTTTTGGAATTACGTCTGGGTGTGTGTGTGAACACAATTGCTTAAAAACCAAAGCAGCTAGATCGATGAAATTTGGTATATGCTCCTTACACTAAATTTGTAGATTTCTATCAACTTTTGGAGTAAATACATCACTTGGAAGTAGTACTTTACTTAAAAAGTTTTTTCAAAAATTTTGAAATTTTCAATTTTTTTGTTATATTATGATAAAATACTCTATTTTAAAAAGTTTTTATTCTTTGACATTTTTTCGAAAACTGAATAGTTTTGAAATAATCACTGAAGAAATAGAAAATATTCGTTAATTTTGATAAAAAATCAAAACAAAATCATACAGGTGTCATTAAAAAAAGGGTAAATATAAACAAATGAATTTGTGAAACAAATGAATTTGTTTATATTTACCCTTTTTTTAATGACACCTGTATGATTTTGTTTTGATTTTTTATCAAAATTAACGAATATTTTCTATTTCTTCAGTGATTATTTCAAAAAACTATTCAGTTTTCGAAAAAATGTCAAAGAATAAAAACTTTTTAAAATAGAGTATTTTATCATAATATAACAAAAAAATTGAAAATTTCAAAATTTTGGAAAAAACTTTTTTAAGTAAAGTACTACTTCCAAGTGATGTATTTACTCCAAAAGTTGATAGAAATCTACAATTTTAGTGTAAGGAGCATATACCAAATTTCATCGATCTAGCTGCTTTGGTTTTTAAGCAATCGTGTTTACACACACACACACACACACACACACACACACACACACAGACATAATGCCAAAATTGGTTTTTTTGGACTCAGGGAGGTCTAAAACGTGGAGAAACATCAAAATCTCGAAGTCGAATTTTTTTACGATTACATAACTTTCTCTATACGAGAAAGTAAAAAAGTGAGAACCGGTAACAAAGAAAAATATTTAAATGATTATTATTTATTTAATAACATTTCAATGTGATTCGATCTCTTCCAATTTTATTTTATCGTTTTTTTTTTCAATAGACCCAAACAAATATAGTTATATTTTAGAAGCTAACCCTCCACCCTATTGATGACATCTCTCTGTTCACAGTGGCGTCATTTGGGGGCTTTGCCCCCCCCCACAAGGGCTCTGATTTTTATAAAATTTTATATTATTCTAAATAAAATATTTCAAAAGAATATATAAACTGTATAAAATTAAACAATTAATTAAATTAAAAATCTTTTGACCAAATTCGAGTACCATTTGTAAGTAAATTTTAAGAAAAAAATGTTTCCCCCCCCCCCCCAAGAAAAGTTGAAATGACGCCACTGTCTGTACCCCGATATGTGGATATTTGGGAGGGGGGGGGGATATTTATCCATGACCACATTTTTTAATTAAATAAAAATTTAATATAAACATATAACTATTTTTGAAAACTAAATTCTAACCTTATTATTTCTTCAGGTACTTGAGGGAAAATACATCCTCTGGAAGACAAGGTGTACCACACTGCTGAGTTCTTGCAAAGAATAAGCTGGTTCTAAAATTGTTCGTCCCAATTCGGATCATCCAGAGCTGAGGCAGTACTTGCTCATTCAAGGACCTTTTATCCGGTATTTCAAAAATTTCGTAATTTTAATAAAATAAGAATAACGGGTCAACAGTTCACCAATTTTTTTTTAAGTTAATTGGGCAATTTTTTATTTTCTAAATGGGATATTTCTACTCTAATTAGATCTGAGACTATTCTGGCAGTGGTAAAGAACTGTTTTAGTGATCCCATGTGTGTTTTGACCAGCACCAGTGGGGGAGGAGCGACGGGCGGCTCTCCAAATATTTAATTGCTCCACAATTCTTTGTACTAAAAAAATTTTAAAATATTACCCCATTAATGACCAGTTATTTTGTTTTCTTTCTACAGTCTTTTTTTTCGTGGCACACACCAATCTTGATCAATGTGTGACTGAAATCCGAAATCCGGAATTTTGATTCATGTTAACAAAATCGCATATATAAGGTGATTAATAATAACTTTAATTTTGATTTTTAGTAATCACTGAATAATTTATTTAAATATAGAAGGCCATTTTTTCGGCAGGATTGGATGAAAAAAACAAGTGTATTTTTTAATGAGTTATATTAGACCTTATAGGCACTGAAGGTCAGTAAAATGAGTTTTATTTGACCTTATATTTCAAAGGCACTGGAGGCCAGTTCAATTAAAACTCATTGAAATTTTGTTTTTTTTTCATACAACCCTACCGAAAAAAATAGCCTTCTATATTTGAATTTATCATCTCGGCGTCACTCTACTTTGACGATTTAACAAATTTATTTAAATGAATAATAAAATCAGTGACGATTTTGTACCTTATACCAGCTTTTTCCAAACTGGGAGGCACGGACTAGGCTAAGGGGAGGAGCGAATATTAGCCACAGTGAGCAATTTTCCAAATTATTGCTAATGTTTTATAAATAAAATAATAAATAAGAATAAATAAAAAAATATTTTTATTAAGTTTGTAGGTGGCCAGACCTATGGATCAGAGGTAGAATATTAGCTTCCGGTACCAAACGGCAAGGGTTCCCGTCCCAGGCGAAGAATTTATTTCTAATTCATTGGATACCCATCAATTTGAATAAATAGGGGTCTAAATGGCCTCAGATGCTGAAAAAAGATCTTAAAAAAAGTTTGGAGGGAAATTACGTGAAATATATTTATAAATGAAATTTTTTAAAAATGTGAAGTTTCACAGATTTTGGCATGTTAGATTTCTAACTCTATATATCTCGTTTTTTTATTTGCCTTAGTTTGTATTAATAACATTTTTAGGAGTAAAAATTTTTGTGTTTATATTATTTTATAAAATGGAGGGAGAGGAGGAAGGCGTTATACGATTAAATATTTTTAAGGGAGGCGTGATAACATAAGTTCGGAAACCACTGCAACAATTAGGAACCGACCGAAGTTTCGGCCGAAACCTGAGTCCACTTAAATTTTTTCTTCCTCTTCGATTTTCTTCACATAATCTTATTGTTTAAAAAAGGAAATTTTCATAACACAAAATACAAAATTATTATCTAATCAGGAAACCGAAGGAACTTTGCAGCAGGAGATTAAATAAAAAAAATCTTTTATTTAATTTTTATTTGCCTATGTTTTTTATTTAATCTCCTGGCTGCAAAGTTCCTTCGGCTTCCTGATTGAATCTCCACAGCCATAAGACTTTAAATTGATTATTACCTACAAATTTTCAGATTATTTGAAAAACAATAATAAAATAGAAAATTGGAAGGGTGGGACAAACTCTCGCTATTTAATATCTAATATGATTTCTGTTTTAACTAAAGACACTTTTTCTTTTAAAAAAAAATTATACATAATATGTGCGGCTTTGTTTCTATTAAAATATTCTATACATAATGTACCCCACAGCTGCCATTTGGGTAATTTTTCCATAAGAAAAATTAGAAATCATTTTTTTTTTTTTAATGTTACATAGATTGAACATTTAAATGTATATATCGAATTTCATTATTTCTCATTCTTTTTGAAATATGATTATTATGAAGATAAGTAAATACGAGTATCTGTGTAGATTTTATATATATATAATATCAAATTTCGGGATGAATTAAAACTATTTATTTCTTGAGTGGGGGATTATTTAAAGGCCACTTTAGTCCGCCGACGATTGGCCATTTAAAAGAGCCGATTCGCAAGAGGCTAATTGGCGATGGCACCCCACGTGGGGTGGGGCTGGGCGTGTCCTTAAGCCCTCTAGCCACGCCCACCAGCCGACGTCGTGTAGCACCCTCTTAGTGCCAACACACCGCCACTACGGCAGCCAAAGCAGTTTAGTTAACCCTGTGGTCCATAATCAGGCCCGACAGACATATTACGTTCTTATATTAGTGTGTGTGCTCTTAATCGAGACAAATCGTGCCCTGTCGCGATGACCGATTAGACCCTGTTCATTGTGATTAAAGGAACATGAAACATTAATAAGAAAAAAGAGATGTTGGGATTTGGGGGTGGTGGTGGTTGTGGGTTACCTCAACCGGCGTCAACGGCGACGGCGACGACGGCGCCTAATGATTCCTCTGCGGTGGCAGCCGGACATAATGCCAGGCGATTTTCGGTGACGAGTCTTCTTGAACTGGAAACTTTGGGCGCCGCGGCTCAAGCGGCTCTTGCCGCCGCTAGACAAGGTGTCTCACCCTCTTTATTTACCAACTCGAAACGCTTTTACGAAAAATAAAAAAAATTGAAAATAATATGGATTTATTTCTCTCTCATATGTGTTTAGTAGTAGTGAGTGGTTTCAATAAATCAGTGGAGAAGAGTAGGAAGACTCTGACTTTTATTCTTATCTGTTAATTGATAATTGAGCCGTTTATTTTGAAAGTGGCCTAAGTCCATTCTCTAACCGCGCGTTTCAACAATAAGAAAACGCATTTTATTCAGTTAATAATTGTCATTATTTTAATGGGAATTATAAATTTACACCTCTAGATACACTCAAGCAGTATGACTCATTAATATCGTATATTTTTAATTGCATTGAAAAGCAAACCCTTAAATATCTCAATTTAAGTATAAATGGTCATAGGCCACTTTCAAAATAAACGGTTCAATTGTTTGCTCAGAATTTAAACATAGCGTATATACTTATCGACGGGGCTCTGACAATACTTCCTTTCTACAATAGTTTACACAGCGCGCAATAAACTTTCAAGTTTACCAATTGACCAAACATTATCTTGTACTTTTCATTTGTTGATATTAACGCAAAATAATTTGTTAATACTTAGGGGATGTTTTTATTATTAGAATCATTCTAAACCAGCGAACCGCGCGCAGCCCAAGAAATATTTTGTGACACCCTCAAAGACAGCAAATTTATTAAAGATGCCAAAATTGAAACATGGATAACTTTCATAAGTGTGCTCATGTTCAATTTTTTTTTCGCCTCGTCTAATTATCAATCTAATCTAAAGGTCTCAAAATTTTTCGGGTCCCCATTAACATAAAATTAACAAAAGCTGCAAAAATTTTGTGACAATCAGTCAATTCGAAATCATGACTACAGATACATAGACTGTCCTTCAAACTATTTTTTGGAACGTCAATTTATAAGAGCGATTTGAAATTTCTATTCCCAAAAAAATGTAATATTTACTAGTTTTTGTAAAAATAACAGTATAAATAATGTAAATTCTGTATTTTGTTTTAATTTGTTTAAAGTCTTTTTTTGGCAACTAAGGTCATTTAGACCCCATCCCTATTTATTTCAAATTGGTAGTCAATTCAAATGAAATAAATTTTTCTGGCTTGGGACGGGAAGCGAATCCGGGGACTCCAGTCATGAGAAGCTAATGTCTTCTCTCTGAGCCACGGGAATCGGGGAATGTAAAGATAAATACTAGTAGAAGTTAAAATTTTGCTGGGACAGATCGTTGAGGTAATGGATATGGAGAAAATATACACCAGCGAGTTGCTTTCCACAATTAAAATAATTTATTCTGCATATATTTCGGAATGCCTACGCAATCCATCTTCAGTGCGTCAACTGGAACATTAAGAGATATACATAGTACAGCTGATAGGCAATTTTTTACAACATTATATCAATATACGTACATTACACTTATGTAGAGCGTGTGTTAATGATAAATTTTTTTTTTTTTTTTGTACGTAAAGATAAATAAATACTCCCAATAAATTGTTCATTTATTTTCAATTTTACAATTATTTCAATCTCGCTAATGGAAACATATAAGATGTTTGTACGAATGTGACGTCAATTTTTTTTTTTTTTTTTTTTTTTTTTAAGAAAAACCCAAATGTCAAATAAATTTTCTTATTTTGATTAAACCTCTTTTCAATATACAGGGTCAAAATACATTTTAATATTACTGTCAAATTTTTTCTTATTTTCTTTACCTTGTTACACATTTTATATAGCACCCGTATCATTTATTTGGCTCTGGTAAAATAATAATTTATAACGTTTATTCACTAAATTAATTAATGAAAAGGAGCATTTTGATTTCTCGGACCATTAATTATCTGTCCAATTAACACTTTAATCAGGGACGTATATAGAAATTTTTTTCGGGAGGCCTGAACTCAAAAATTTTTCTGCGGAAAATTTTTTTTAAAGAAACTAAATTTTTAATTTTTTCCCTGTCCGTGAAATTCATTTTACCTTTTTTTTAAAAACACTTTGCCGCCTCGTGGAACATTTTTGCATTTGCGGAACCAAAGTTTTTCACCCTGCGGAAAAAAACTTTCCTACGGAACTTTATTTTTTCGCACTGCGGGGCCGATCAAACATTTTTTTGGGGCGAGCCCTGATATCTGTAAAGTATCCCTATATATCTATATGCATTTGGAAAAAAATTTTTGGGGGCCCGGGTCTCTCGCCCTCTCCCCTTATAAACGCCCCTGATTTTAATCGGTTAAATGTATTATCTTAGGGAGGGGTTCAGTGATTTTTATACATTATGCGATTTCATCGGGAAGTGCGAGACGAGTTGCACTTACTGAGGCAAAAGTCCAGGTCCGTATCCAATCAATAATACAATAATTTTTCCAATTGAAATAGTTTCAGGAATATCTAGTATTGGGCCAATGGGTACCATGAGCAGGGCTGCCGAGGCTCCGTGATTGAATATTAATATGGACTACCCCCTCAAAAAAAAAAAAAAAAAAAAAAATATAGTAAAAATTTTTATTTAAAATAATTTTACAATGCTTGCTTTTTTTAGCAATCGTGTTCACACACGCGCACACACACAGACAATGCCAAAACTGGTCTTTTTCCACTCAGAGACTTCTAAAACGTGGAGAATCATCAAAATCTCGAAGTCGAATTTTTTGACGATTACAATACTTTCTCTTTACATTCTATACGAGAAAGTAAAAATGAATAAATTTTGAAGAGAAATTTTTTAAATAACCCATTTTAAACATAAATCTTAAAATATCCCATGTTTTCAAGAGCTATGCTTATATATTTTTTAAATCTTCTGAAGGCAAGAGTGAGGGTCCTCAGGGATTAAACAGGAAACTCCTGGGTGGTGTTGTTCCTCATCAATTCAGTCAGACATTGGCAGAGCAAGGTTTAAAGCTGCGCTTTTCTAGACAATTTTATTTTATTCCTTATAAAAATCTTACTAAATGTCAAAAATTTGTCGTTTTTTTAAATAATTTTCTTGAACTAGTAAATAGATCATGATTAATTTTATATCAAAACTAACAAAACACTCTTTCCTAAACGATTGCAGATTGTGACCCTCTTTCACCAGGTGATTGCGAAGATCGGAGGTCTGGTATTCGATCTAATCACGGATCAGTGTCGACGAAGAAACCACGACGAAATCGCACTACATTTACAACCGCACAGCTTGCAGCTCTCGAAAGAGTCTTCGAGAGGACGCATTATCCGGATGCATTTGCCAGGGAAGAACTGGCGAGGCGAGTTGCACTTACTGAGGCAAGAGTTCAGGTCCGTCTACAATTAATAATAATTTACCCAACTGAAATAGTTTGAGGAATGTCAAACTAGCCCATCGAAATGTAATTTATCTCAGTGCCATATATAAAGAATAAAGTTGAAATAAGATTCAACTATACGGTCAAATTTATTAAAATTATTTCCGCTGTGTCCAGCTAGCCTCCTCCTATCAGAACAATAAATAGGAATTTACTTTTTCCATTCTTTATAATAGTGCGAGCGCATTCAAATTGAAATTTCTTACCTTAGCTCCCGAAACGACGGCAAGAATAATTTTAATTAATTGGGCCAAAAAAAAATCACCACATCATCAGCCGTTTGGTTTTATTTCAACTTGCTCTTACTCGTAGCTGTAGTTGAGGACGATAAGGAGATCCTTATCGTGCTCTTACTCTCTTCCTTCAAAAAATAATAGTTATTCAGATTATATAGTAGGCTGGGATGAGTAGAGTAATGGGGTTGGAGAATAACAACCAGCAGATTTATCGCTCCACCTGATGTCCTTTATTTGGCAAACATTTCGACGCATATGACATGCATTATCTTCAGTGCCGCGAGGATGTAATAGGTGGGCTTTGTTTCTTGTGAGGTGCCTTCTTTAAGCTGATGATCGCTCTGATACAGGATTGATATATCAATTGATTAACAATATCATCCTCAGTGCCGCGAGGATTTAATAGGTGGGCTTGGTCCAAAAATTATTTAAATGCCTTAGGGGCGTCATACATGTTTCTTGTGAGGTGCCTTCTTTAAACTGATGACCGCTCTGATGCAGGATTGATATTTCAATTGATTAACAATATCAATCCTACATCAGAGCGGTCAACAGCTTAAAGAAGGCACCTCACAAGAGACATGTAAGACGACCCTAAGACATTTAAATAATTTTTGAACCAAGCCCACCTATTACATCCTCGCGGCACTGAGGATGATGCATGTCATATGCGTCGAAATATTTGCCAAATAAAGGACGTCAGGTGGAGCGATTAATCTGCTGGTTGTTATTCTCCAACCCCAAATAATAGTTATATTCAATTAAGGAAATACTTCTTCCCAGCTACCATGCCCACATCTCTAGGCAGATCTCGGGTTAACCAGTACTGAGGCATCCTCAGTAAATGCACTTAGCCCCCCTCAAATTAGACGCTTTGTTTCTGTTACTAATTATGAGATTATCTTTACTTTACTTACTTTACTACCCCAGCATAGTAAAATATAATTTTGAAATATTCTTAACCATAATATAATTTACCCGAATTAAATATTATTTTTGCCAAAATATAGGAACTGTTTAATTTTATTACTTTCTCTTACCTATTTATATATGTAATATAAATTCGCTCCAACCATTTTGATTAAAATTAATAAATAAATTATTTTTTAGATGCTCTTTAAAATGTATATTCTCATTTTGCCATTGAAATCTTCTGAAGACCACTTTACTCTTGTAATTCATAGGAAAGATAGGAGAAATGGTTGCTATGGTAACAAAATATAAATATTTTCCCATACTTATAAATTTTACATCTTAAAATTGGTACTGTCGGGAACTAATGCAAAAATGCAAATGCCTAAATCCGCCCGTAAATTTAGGCGACAATCATTGTCGACCGAAAAAATCTGGAGTGAGAAGCACAGAAAAAACTTTCAATTATCGAAGGTTAGAGAAAGTAGTGCGAGCAGTTGCACCAGATTTTTCAATTTCACTGTAAAAAAGCCTAAAAAAAGAATGGAATAAGAAGGCCTATAGAAAATTATTATCACGATCTGAGATAGAATTACCTGAATAAGTTACTAAGCATAATCATTTCTTCTTTGTCTTATAATTATTTCCTATAAATAATTTTTATATATATTAAATTCTATTTCCAAAATATTTATAGAAGAAATGAATGAAGAGGGTTTTTTTGATCTCCATTTATTAATGTCAAAGTTAGATTCGCTATGCATCTAAATTAACGATGTGTCATTTTATTCAAATCAATCACCTTTAAAATAAATTTATATTTAGCCAAAGGAATAAGATCAATTTATTAAGAGCAACGGAATTTATGACTTCTTCCTCTATTTATAAAATCTTTGTTATTATTTACACTATGCTTCATTTAATTTTTAGCTCTTGATTTGAAGAGAATATCGACGCTCTCAGTAGAAAAGTGTCTAACTCCACTTTTTTTCGAAAATCATTTTTTTGTATTTTCTGTTGAAAAATATCATTCTCCTTATGCCCTGAACAGGGTAAGAGCGTAATTCAAATTTTTCAAATCGAATAGTTGCCGCACGAAAAATGTTTAACAGTGGCTCTAACAATGACAATGAAATGTTTTTTGGCTCTCCTGAAAAATAAACAAAAATGGAGCTAGGCACTTTACTAATCAGAACGTCGATATAGAATTTTATATTATTGTAGAGTAATTTATTTTCTCTTTCCAGGTTTGGTTTCAAAATAGACGAGCCAAATTCAGGCGAAATGAACGTTCAGTGTTTTCTCAAAGAAGTAACGGAAATGTTGCGGTAAACAGTAGTTCAGGTGCTGGATACTTGCCTAGAACGCACCCCTTACAAGCTACAGGCTGTGATGAACAACCCTTGCCGACTGGCCGACATCCAAATTTAGGCCCAGGTCTGTTAAATTCTTTAAAATAATACGAATCTTCAAAAAATGATTTCTTGTCTTTCTTTAGTATTTCTCTAAAAATTACAGGAGATTTTTTATATTACAGGCATTTTTTGCTCAATGGTAGTCCAATGCCAACAACGCACACCTATTGAGCAAAACGCTCAATGACAAAACATTTTGTTCAATGATGTCGAATCATGTCCAATTGTGTTTTGTCTCTTCGGTGTGAGTTGACCCATAGAAAAGCATTGAAAAAACAGTTTTAGGCAAAAACGTTTTTGCTCAATTGATGTGTGTTCAGCCTCACTTTCATATTTTTTTCATTTCATACATATCATCCATTTTTACACTCCTCAAGCCCCAAACTGTACAGTCAAAAATTAGGCACTGTATGAATTAGCCCAGGGAATAAAACATTTTAAAACAGAAGACAACTTAGGTCTATCCGTCTCATAGCAAAAAATTATCCAACTTTCTCAGTAAGATCTTCTCCAGGCGAAGAAAATTGAAAGGGGGAGGCCCTTCCTTAGTTATTCCCCGGAGTAATCACAACGGGTCAGTTCTGAAACTATTGATTAAGAGAAAGATGTAAATTTAAAAAAAGACCTCTTTCAAAGAATAGTTCTTTCAAATATTAAAAAAAATATTCTTTTAAAATGTCTTCTTTTTAACTACCAAAGAATATTAATTAATGATTAATATTTAAGAGAGAAAAATGTCATCTAATTCATTGATTCTTAAACTGTGAGCCGTGGTTCTCCAAAAATGGGAGCCTCCATAAAAATATTCCATTATTATACAGGAAGACCAATATTTTGAATTAGGAAGCTGAAAAACCTGCAACTTATAGATGAATGGTCGACAGAAAGTTTCTTTTTTATTTTTCTTTTCATATTTAGCATTACTATAAAATTTTTAATTTTTAATTAATTCGCCTTTTGATTTTTATCTACTTTAAATATGTCCCTAATATCTTTTATTTTTCATAGGCATGCTGGCAGGAACAATGGCTGATTACGGCTTCGAGGCGATGTGGAAACCTCCAGGACCTTGTCAGCAATACTCAACATATCCTCAACCTCCACCACCTCCACCTCCACCACCACCGAATGCAATGACATCGCCGTCGTGTGCCTTCCTCTCGCAAGGTAGTTCTCATAGAGTTTTTCACATCAATATTTTCGTTATAAGTACAATGAGTACCAAAATTAAATCCCACCCATGCGTTTTTGTACAAGTGATTATTTCATTGTTTTTATTATATAAGGTTATGGAATTCTCCAAACTCTCTGAAAATTTCCAAGGAAAGGGAGTATAAAGTTGCGTGCACATCTGCGCTCCGCTCTGCTCGCGCGCCTCGTGTTTTCATGCTTATAGATGCCTACCAAGCGAAATCCCTTCAATGGGATCCGCTCCATAAAGATCATTTTAAAAAAGAACTTAAAATAAATAAATAAACCATTTATTGAAAAATTTAAATATTACTACAATAGGGACACCAGGGCCGCACCTAGGAAAATTGGCGCACGGGGCCAAAATTATAATTTGCCCCCCCCCCCCCCCCATCATAGACCAGACGACTAAGGAGATAAATATTAGAATAACACCGGAGGTTGTAAACTTCCAAGTTAAAATTGCATAAATATTAGATTTAAATATTCCTTCTAATAACAAAAAAATATTTAATATTATTTTTAGATAAGTTTGTTATTTTTTGACTTCACTATAATGAATAATACAATTTTTTTTTGTAAAAATATAAACGCATAGTTGATATTCGGATCCGAGTCTGTGATCCCAGTCGGGTGAATTAATTTCCAATTCTTTTCCTGAAGTTTATCTCTTAATAAGGTGATTCTTCTTGAACCTCCTGGAGGCAAATAGAACATGAAATAAATGTAAATGCGGAGTTGTTTTCCTTTCATTTTTGGACAAACCTATCATTAACAAAAAACCAACACTCATCACTGAAACGGCAAGAGCATATCTCGCCTCAGAGACATGATTATCTACACAAATAAATTAATTGTTCATGGGTTTTCGTTGGATTGCGGTATAAATTCAATGAACATTGGACGAACAACGAACGCGTTCCAAGCGCGCTCGCGAGCCGAGCGGAGCGGAGCGTAGACGTGTATATATATACCTTGAGAATTTTTCATGTTAAAAAAAACAATAAAATAATCATATGTAGAAGACGTATAGGTGAGACTTTTCTTTGGTACTCACTTTAACTTATTTTAATAATATTTTTCATAAAAATCCCTTCTTTTAAGAATTTTTCCACTAATTATAAATTGTCTTTTTGATTTTATTCACCACTGACCAGGGGGCTACTCTTTTGGCGAGCAAATGCATCAAATTTATTCTTGCTCACTGTTTGGAAATTTTGCAATTGCTCACCTTCGGCGAGCAATTGCAAAATTTTAAGGTTTCAAATTTCTCTCTCTGGCCTAAATTTTAAATTTTCCTCTCTCACTCCACTTTCTGAACTCTAGCCAATCAGTGTCCTGATAGGCACATACATACAGGAAGTCAGCCGCTAGCGCTTAATTATATGATTATACATCTTTCAAAGGAAGTAGATTTATTCTTGATCAAAATTATAATTTATTATTTTATAATTTTCATATATATACATACATATATTTTTTATTCAAAGCATTTCCTTGGCTAACAAGCTTGCGCAAATACGCTTGCCTCGGCTAGATAGCCTTCATCAGAGCTACATTACTGGAAAAGTGAACACAGATTTCAATAATGAATTGTCATTTTACCTCTGCTATATAAAATAATGACAAAGACTGAAGTTATTGCTAAATACATCATTATTGTAATCTGTGTTCCCTTTTCCAGTTATGTGACTCTGATGAAGGCTATCTAGCTGAAACAAGTGTCTCTGCGCAAGCTTGTTAGCCAAGGAAATGTTGTGAATAAAATATATATGTAAATTATAATATCATCTTTTAATTTTGATCAAGAATAAATATACTTCCTCTGAAAGTTTTATATAAGTACAATTTAGATAGTTACCTTTAAATTATAAGATTGGAAAGGGCAAGTACAGGAGCATCAAAGAAAAGAAAGCCTTTGTATGCCAAATGCCGAAGAAGGACAAAATTTATTCATCCATCCTCCTCAGTCCTTATATTTATTTTAGGCACAAAGTTGTAATTTTTCTTGATGCACAAAAGTCCGTGCTCATGTACTTAATAAAATATTGGGGAGGATGAAGGAATAAATTTTGTCCGAAACGTCTCCTTCGCATTTGGCACACCAATGCAGCTTTCTTTTCTTTGCTGCTCCTGTACTTGCTCTTTCCCATCTTTTAATATCAACAGTACCTTCTCTATATTATTAAATTAATAACATTTTAAATTTACCATTATACCATATTAATATTTTGTATTTCTTTTTTCTTTAAGGTACAACATCAGCTCTTTCTGTAAGCAATAGCATCGCCAATCTGCGTTTTCGTGCTCATGAGTATAGCAGTCATATTTAATTAATATTGCACAAAAAATCGACAATAGTCCCTTAAAGAGAAAAGTTTTTTTTTTTAAATTCACATATTTTCTTAAAGAAATTCGTTCATACTTATATATATACAGTATATATGTTTTCTTCTTCTCCTCACCTATCCTGATTGAACTACCAGCTATAAGCCTTACGTATCTATTTGATTTTTATTCGATTTGTATCTTTAAAATAATTTTTATATAGGCCTATATGTTTTTATATTTTTAAATATTTCATAAACTCTTATTTCCCTATGCATTTGTCCTAATGTAATTAAATTAAAAATTATTATTGAAAAAATTAAAAAAAAAAGGGACAAACACTACTGGTCATTATCCTCTAAGTATTTACTTAATTCAATTAGTACTATTTATAATTTAATAACATTAAAATTGTTAAAAACTTCTATTTTTATAGTAAATTTCAGATATTCATTTTTTTTATTTGTTAATTTTTTATGAATTTATAATAAAACAATAATATTTATTTATATATATATATGAATAATAACAATACAAGTTCTTCGTTATTCTGAATTTAATCCATTTCTCCTCTAGGTACGAAACTATCTGAACCCTGTTAGGCGTTCCTTCTATAGTCTAAACATTTTCTGGCGCCTCTTATTTAATAGTAAGGTCGTCCACATATTACGTAACGCGTTAGGGGGGAGGGGTCTGGCCAATACGTTACTAATTGAGACATGGGGGACCCGGGGGTTTCTCTAAGCGGGACATAACAATTCAAAGTTAAATTTATTTTGAGTTTGAAAAGATGGGATGAGACTCGCATACTAAAAAAAAGGTAAAATTATATGAATTTTGTATTTGAATAGGGAATTTTAAGAAAACAAGTTTCTGTTTCGAAGGGGGGGATAGTTCTATGTTATGACATAATATTTGTAGGTGGGTTTGTTTGTATGTGACTAACAGTGACAGGGGGAGGGGGGGGACTAGAATATCGTCAAAAAAGGTGTTACGTAATATGTGGACGACCCTATATCACTTTCCCTCAAACAGAAATTTAGGCAATTAGGGATCAAGAAATCAACCCAAACAGCTGGATTGATTTCTTTAAAGTTCACCTTTCCAGGATATCTCAGCAATTTTAATCCTATCGATTCCATAATTCAGTACTCAAAATTTCGCCCACTCTCTATATACAATAAGAAAACAAAAAAATATTTTTTTAAATTTCCAACAATATTTAAAATTTTATATTTCACTATAATAATTCTCTTCATATGTATTATAACCTTTCAGGATTTCGGAGAGGTTAGGGATTTGGACCTCCATATCCCCCCCCCCCCCCACACATGACTATAGACTTAAAGTAATACTTGAAATAATTGATGAAAATACTATTTATTCAAATGTTGATAAATTGTATTCTTTGATTGGGGGACAGGAGGTGAAATGACCCACCCCTTACCCGAAAAAAGAGCCATTGTCAACGATCTCATTATCTTTTGTGGCAGAGTTTTCCAAACTGAGAGGCGCGGATTAGTCCAAGGGGAGGCGAATATTAGATAACCACAACGAGCAATTTTCCAAATGATAATGGTTTATAATATGAATAAAATAATAAGAATCTATATATATAATTCACTAATGTCCGTCTGTCTGTCTGTCCGTCTGTCACGCTCTATTTAGGCAACTTCCCGTTGGAATTTTGAAATGAAATTTTTTATGCATAAAGAGGACCTTCTCGGGATTACAGGAAAATTATTTTCATCCCGAAATTCCCATAACTTTTTGAGTTATTAATTTTTAAAGTTACGATTTCTCCCATAGGAAATGTATAGAGAAATATTTATGTATTCTTTTCATTTGTGTATTCCATGAATGTAAACAAATCTTCAAACAGGCACTGGTTTGGAATAGTAATGATAATTTTTTCATAATTAAGAAGAAAGGGCGAGGGTCCGCCGCAGGTGGGCCCGAGCCAGCTGTCGGGGGGTCCAGGGGCGAAGCCCCCTGTCTAGATGCAAAGGCGGGAGCCTCGGGTTCTCATAATTAAGAAAAGGCGAGGGTCCGCCGCAGGCGGCCCGAGCCAGCTGTCGGGGGTCCAGGGGCGAAGCCCCCTGTCTAGATGCAAAGGCGGGCGCCTCGGGTTCTCATAATTAAGAAAAGGCGAGGGTCCGCCGCAGGCGGGCCCGAGCCAGATGGCGGGGGGTCCAGGGGCGAAGCCCCCTGTCTAGATGCAAAGGCGGGCGCCTCGGGTTCTCATAATTAAGAAAAGGCGAGGGTCCGCCGCAGGCGGCCCGAGCCAGATGGCGGGGGGTCCAGGGGGCGAAGCCCCCTGGATAGATGCAAAGGCGGGCGCCACGGGTTCTCATAATTAAGAAAAGGCGAGGGTCCGCCGCAGGCGGCCCGAGCCAGCGGAGGGGGGTCCAGGGGGCGAAGCCCCCGGCTAGGCGCGAAGCCCGCCGAAGGTGGGCGACGCGGCTAGTAAATAAAAAAATATTTTTATTGAGTACTCAAACTTAATTACCAGAACAAGTTATTTATTGTCAATAAATCCATTATTCTCCTTGAGGAACAACCAATGGAGTTCGATTAGTTGTAAAAAAAAGAGCTATCTCGTTAATAACGTCGAGATTTGTTAAACTTTGCGCTAATAGATAAGCACAGGGCCGGATCTAGGGGGCAGTGGGTGCACGTGCCCCGGGCGGCAGATTAAGGGGGGCGGCAAATTTTGCGTCTCTAAAAAAGGTAAAATATTTTTTTCGGACGGGAAAATTTGGTTCCGCGAAAAAAAAAAATTTTCGTAGAAAAATTTTTGAGATCAGGGAAAATTTTAAGGAGGGGGCGGCAAATTAAATTTTGCCCCCCTAAAAAATCTCCTAGTTCCGGCCCTGGATAAGCACATTAATCTCATTTAAAAGACTATAAAAAATATTTGTTATTCTTTTTTTTTTGTTTACCTTAGTTTGTAATAATAAATTATTTAGCAATAAAAATTTTTGTATTTGTATTATTTTATAAAATGGGGAGAGGCGAGGCGTTTAGCGTTTAGATTATTTAGTATTTAAGGGAGGCGTGGTAACATAAGCTTGGAAAGCACTGCTTTATAGTAAGAATAAATCCATTATTCTCACTCCATCCTTACTCATTCCTTTGCCATAATAGCATTATCAATCATGGACCAGTTGCTGAAGGGGATTAACAAGTCCCATATATGGGGGTAACTGATAAATTTGGCTGGCGGGCCATGGGACCAGCCATCCTCCGGGGGGGATGGAAAGCCCTTTATTGACTAAATTTTTTTTGGGTAGCGGAGCCTTCTGAAGGAGGGGGCGGGCACCCTCTCGTTACACCCATGTATGTGTAACCTTATGTAGATAGAGAGGAACGCAAAAATTGAACTCATGTTTAACTCTTTATTCTTACAAGTAGCCAATCAAATTTAAATAAATAGAGACGGGGTCTAAAAGGCCTTCGATGCCGAAAAAGACCTTAAATGAAATTTAAAAAAAAAAATCCTGACTACTCAAAATAAAAATAACCCCTCGTGTTGTGACCTCGACATCAGGGTGGATGGGATTAGTTTGTTTTCATGGTCTGGAAATTCCATGCCCTGGAAAATTAAAATTATTTTTTACAATAAAATTAACTGACATAAAAATAAATTAAATTTATTTATTGCATTGAGCTAATGCTCTTTACAGTAATTCTGGTAAAACAGTAGGCCTACATATTACATAATTTATAGATAAGAAAGAATAAAAATATTTAATAAATTTAATTTAATTTAGAAATAAAAATATATGATTAGAAAATAAAAAAATCTTTTTTAATATAATTTATAATTTTTTCCCATTGAGGTTGAATTTTAAGCTTGAATTTGCAATCTCTTTGGAATGATCTATGGCCTCCCGTCTAATTTACACAAGTTCAATAAGAACTGTCAAGTGAATTTTTATTTAAATTGTGTTAATGCTTATGAAATCAGCTTAAAGGTAAAATTATATATTTTTCCTTCATATTAACCCACTTTTTTAATATAAATTGGCTTTTAAAATAATTAATTTGTGTAAATATTAACATTAGATTCGATAACCTCCTACATCACATTTTAATTTCCACACAACGATTTCTTATATATTTCTTATTCAATTTTCTCATTTATTCATTTTAATTAATCTATAGAAAATGTGTTTTAAATAATCCCTTGCCAATTAAATTTATTTTTTATGTATTCCTATAATGCATGGATGGGATCTGATTTCACCTTAGGGCAAAGGTAGATAACTTCTGAATATTATTTATTTATTTAAAATAAAATATCGTTCTTTTGGTGTTATTATTTTTCATATTGAACTAAGTGATGTTCTAGTCCTCTCATGTCATGATAGAAGCCAACCGAATATGATTTTATTTATTTATTTATTTGATAATTTACAATCACCCTACAGAATTTCTTCCATTACAGAGCGAAGGAAAACAAAGAGACAGAGAGAGAAAAAAAAAAAAAAAACAAAAAATCATACAAAAAAAAAAAAAAAAAAATACACAAGTTACAAATTTAATTATACAAATTCAATCATGGAGAGGCCTCCCGTCTGGTATACTCTGTAACCATTTTAAAGATAGGAGACCTTTCCATCATTCTTGTTCGAGCCCTCCCGATATGAAAAAGGGACCCAGTTCTAAGGGAAAATGCTGGAACCCTGAAGCCTATTTTGGCCAGTAACTCAGGGGAGTCCCAACAGTTTCCCAGCAGATTATAGAGGTTTTTAATGAAATCGTCCCTTCTCCTCTCGGCAAGGCTCTTCATATTGAACATGTCCAAAAGCTCCGGATATCCTACCAGAGCACCAGATAATCCTATTTCTTTCCAAAATAGATATTTCAGAAATTTCTTTTGTACTCCTTCCACCATGTTTATTTGCACATTGGTGATTGGAGACCAGATCAGAGATACAAACTCTAGTTTAGATCTGACTAGAGCAAAATAGAGTCTTTTAAGAGTCGTAACCTCTT
>JAKCPI010028273.1:42500-83545 GCA_023213315.1 Euborellia annulipes | reverse complement strand
ATTGAAATAATAGAAAAGATCTGCTCTTTATTCACTACCTTACTCCCCTTTTATTTAAATAATAAAATAGAATCTTCCACTCTTACCTCAAATTTTAACTATTAGTATAATTAAAGAAAGTTGGGTGGGAGACCTCCCCCTACATTCTTTTTTTTAATTAATATAATATCATATCAATCTGTTACCCAGTTCCCCATCTCTGCAGTCGATTCCCCCTGCACACTAATTAACCAATCACGGGGCTGTATTCTTTGGCGCCACTGTACACCTGCTTTTAAGGCAATACAAGAGGCTTTACCAGATCAGTAGAGAGGGGACTCTTGACTAACAATGTGTCTGCGCTCGTTTAATCAAGGAAACCGAAGCTCTCTCATTTGACCGGCAGCCATGACGCCAGCCAGCTGCCTCCGCCGCTCTCTCTCCTTTCTCAATCGTTTTGCTTAGGTATTTCGATTCAATATTACTTATTATTTATTTATTATTCACTTTAAACATATAATCTTTATAAATAACATAAAAATTTAACAATTCCTCAATATATTTTTTGAACCATATATGATTGCATGCCATCGGTTAATATTTTTTACTCTCTTACTTATTGGCAATTTCACATAGGCCCTACATCTTTATATATATATGCATATTTTATTTTATCCATTTTTTTAAAGTCAGATTCTTTCATATACTATTTCAAACCTAGTATGCTAAGGGTTCTTTTCTCTCGTTAGTCCATTTTGTCTTTAATTAATCTCTCTCAGCATCGCTAATATAATTCAAAATTACTAACTAAAGAAATGAATATTTTGTAAAATATTGAGATGTATAATTCTAAATGAATATAGGTCTATCTATTACTTGAAAGAGAAAGGCATTTTCCATATTCTAAGCCTATAGACTTGTTCATAGGCCTATATTATAAAATAGGGCTATATGAATACCTTATTTAAATAATATTTGAAGGGTGGAGCGTTTTAATTTTGAAATGAAATGAATGCACAATATCTTACAGTGATTTTATTTTAGCACTTTGAGTAGGCCTATAACGTTTTGGTAGAGATTCTAGCTTCTTAATGATGTTAAGAAATACTTTTACGTTAAAATTCTCTTCTATTTCATATATAGCTCATAAGAATATTAAAATAATATTTAACATATTTTATGAGTATATTACTTTACTAGTCAAGCAAGTCCCATCATGAGTTTCCTTTGTACTAAGACTTCAAATCCTTAATCATTCCTTGGTGCCTCAGTTAGACTAAAGATCTCGGGTCCAACTTCTGGCATAACTTGATCCACAAATAGGACTAACTTGTAAAAAGTGAATCGTATATTTTTTGAGTAATCATACGATTAGGTCTCCAAAACTAGTTAACTGAGAAAATCTAAAAAGTACATCATCAAAGTACTAGTCTTTGGCCGATTTTGTTCAAATGTTTAGAGTTGCTTGCCAAGGGGGTATCTAACTTAAATATCAAATTTCAATCTCGTAATTCTATTCGTTCTTGAGATATTTTGTTCATACACACAGACCATTTTGCAGGATTCACTTTTTTGTAGGGGGGCCTCATAAAGTGTATTTTCATCAAAATAGAATTTTTGACATGAATCTAATACTTTTTATATATTAACTTACTTTATATAGGTAAAAATTTAAATCTAATATGAAATAAAATTTATTTATTTTTTAACTAATCTTCACTAAGTTTATATATAATTGCCAAATATTAGTACTGTGTGTCTGTCCGTCAAATCAAACTTTTTTTTATTTAATCGCTAAGATTTCGATTCAATATTCTTATTTTCATTAGGATATTTACGAAGAATTAAGTAGGCCTATCTAGTAAAATTCCTCTAATCTTTGTATCTTATTGATGCATTCAAAGAGGAAAATAATTAATTTTATTTGAAAATTTTTCCTTTCCACCTGCAGGTCACAACTTGTTTAATTTCTAGGGACTTTTGCATTATATTTCCCTAAAAGGCTTATTCTAAAAACGCTCATTCTTTTAAATTATTCATTACCTTAATAATAAATTTATTATTACCTTATTATCAAAATAAAATTTAACCTTGAACAGGGTTTATGAAATTAAATAGTTTTATTTCCTTATCAACATTCAACATGTATAGGCCTGTATATAATTCGCTAATGTACGTCTGTCTGTCTGTCACGCTCTATTTAGGCAACTTCCCGTTGGAATTTTGAAATGAAATTTAATATGCATAAAGAGGACCTTCTAGGGATTATAGGAAATCATTTTCATCCCGAAATTCCTATAACTTTTTGAGTTATTAATCTTTTTTTTTTTTTTTTTTTTTCACACTTTTTTTCTCATTCACACACACATTCATACAGTCTTTTCGGCAACTTAGGCCATTTAAGACTTTGACGATAACCGTTGTAGAGAATAAATCTATTGTGGGGTCAGGCATTTCTATTTAAGCCATCTGGTATCCAAATGGCTTAAATAAAATCATCGGACTGCCTGGGTCCGAACCCGCGGCGTTTTGAATAGGAGGTAGGCGTGCTACCTACTACGCCAAACCCGGGGGCTTATTAATCTTAAAATTATGATTTCTCCCATAGGAAATGTATAGGGAAATATAGAAATATTTAAGATGTAAACAAACCCTCAAGCAGGCACTGAATTGAAATGGAATAAAAATGGGCTCCACGGGTTTGCATAATTAAGAAAAGGCGAGGGTCCACTGCAGGCGGGCGGCTTGGCTAGTTTCTTTTAATTTAGATAATCTCTATAGGCGCCCACGGGGCGTGGTGTAGAGGTTAGCGTGCTAACCTCATATACCAAACGTCGCGGGTTCGGACCCCAGGCAGTCCGATGATTTTATTTAAGCCATCTGGATACCAGATGGCTTAAATAAAAATGCCTGGACCCTAATATATATAAATTCATAAATAACGGTTATCGTAAATGTCTTATATGGCCTGAGCTGCCGAAAAGACAGTGTGAATGTGTGTGTGAGTGTGAATGAGAAAAAAGTGTGAATGTTTTTTTTATAAAAAAAAAAAAAATCTCTATAGGCCTATATTTTAATTAATTCACATCTTCATCTTAATAATTAAATTATTTTTTTCTAATTTTATTTTTATCTAAACAAATGCGATTCAAGTTACTTTTTATTTTTCTAATTTTTTTTTTAAATGTATATTAACTACATTTACTTATTATTTATGCATACGAGGATGGAATAAGGGTTGGAAATAATAATATTTAAAATTACTATTTGATTAGTGATTTATAAAAGAAAATTCCCAAGTGAAAAATCTTTTTTCCTTAATGATGTTTCAATTTCCCCGCTCCCTTCTTCCCTTCGAAAGGATATTAGACCTTTCTTTTTTTTACAAAAATGTTTGTATATTTTGTTTGAATTAAATTTTATATTTGACAATTAAAACTTAGAGGAGATAGGTACAATTTAAGCCATTAGGTATCCATATGAGGATCCGAACCCCCGACCCTTGGTATACAAGGTAGGCCCGCTACCAACTACGCCAAGCCCGGGGCAACTAAATTATATAAGCTTATATACGTATGAGTGGAAAATTTTTCCTAATTCTCTTTCTTTTTTATTAATACTTTCTCTTATTTTCATTCTAGTTTTACCTGCTACGATTGTCTGCTTGACTCAAGTTCAGACAAAGTATCGCCTTTAGTCAGAGAGGGCTTGACATCGTTACAAGGCCGTGTCGCTTCGGCTCAGGATTCCGACAACTTCTACATTTTGGTAAGTAAAATTTTTTTTACCAGATTCTAGAACTCTAATGCCCGATTGCACCGCCATATTTAAGTAAGACTCAAAAAAAAAAAAATAACATGGCATCGCTGTAAATTTTAATGATATTCTGGTGATTTATTTTTAATTTAATATTTTTTTTTTTTTTTTTTTTTTCAAAACATTCACACTTTTTTCTCATTCACACTCACATTCACACAGTCTTTGCGGCAACTTAGGCATAAATGGCCTTTTAACGATACTCGTATGTTTAAATATATCTATTGGGGGTCCGAGCATTTATTTCTATTTAAGCCATTTGGTATCCAAATGCCTTAAATATCATCGAACTGATTTTTTTTCTTTTTAATAATCATAAACTAAATTAACTTAAGGTACATATTGTTTATAAATATTAATTTCAGAAAATTAAGAAAATAGGAAACAAAATATTAATTTTCATGATTTTTTATTAATTAATAACAGTTTTATATATTCCCTACCTATACCGGTATAAATATTAATTACGAGTTGCCACTCTATAACAGTGAAATCGAGTATGAAATTTAACACACTTTCATTTTCATCCGTTGCTAACCACGATAACAAGATAACAAGTTCTTTGATTGAATATAAAATAATGTTTCAAAACCCAAATGGCATGCCAGGACCCCCAATATATGTCTATTAATAAAAGTATCGTTAATTCTTATATTATTAAATAAAAAATAAATCAGCAGAATATCACTAACATTTACAACGTTGCAATGTTGTTTATTTTTTTTTTTTAAGACTTACTTAAATTGGGCGGTGCAATTATGCCTAATAAGTGATAGATTCTTAAACAATTTTTCTTTTGCAGGTTTGTGTTTCCCCACTGCAATTGTGATTAGTGTTAAGTGTTCAGTGATCAGTATTCTTTATTTAGTGCTCAGTGTTCAGTGTTCAACGTTCATCTAGTGCAACCGACCATGGCATCAACTGGATCAGCTCTACGAGTGGCAGGCAAGGAGCTTCGAGCGACCATCAACCCCTCAGGAGGTGAATATTTTATATTCTAATCATTAGGGCTCGGATTTCGCCCTATTTGCCTTTTTTTAATTTATGGCTTAAAATTTAGGCCAATATGATATGTATACGTTTCATGAAATTCTGAATAAAATAAGAGGCATTTGTTAGTGCCTATAATGCCTATTTTGGCCGATTCTGGGTTTTGGTGCCTATTTCATCTATAAATGCCTTTTTTAGTGCCTATTTTAAGTTCAAATAGCCAATTTCAATTTTTTTGCCTAAATTTAAAATTTTTTTGAATTATCAAGAAAATATTTTAAGGGGTGGGGGGGTAATTACCCTTCCCCCCGAGATTTGAAAAAAAATACTTTTTTTCGAAAAAAAAATTTATTTTTAATGTAAAATTTTAAAAATGAGTACTTAAAAATTTGATTTGTATTTATATTCTGGCAAACAAGAACAGAATGCGCGTTTAAATTACCGAAATTAAGAAAAAATTGTGTGCTGTGCGACCAGTCACACCAGATTATCAAAAATAAGACATCAATTTTTTAAATTTTTTATATTATTTCTTAAAGAATGCCTTTTTAAGTGCCTATTTTAATAATTTTTAGTGCTTAGTTGCCTGCCTATTTTAAAGATATTTAGTGCCTATAAATCCGAGCCCTACTAATCATACACAAATCCAAAAATATATAAATGATCTTATTCTAATTTCATTTTTTTTTCTTTTTTGTTACAGATTCCTGAGGGTCAACAGAACAAAGGTATATTATGCATGGTGCAAGAATATTAAAGGGGGTAGATTAGATTAGCTTTTTTAGGATGTTCTTTTTTTCAGCAGACCCTAAGTAGAATTAGCTCTTTTTTAAAATCAATCAACAAAAAATTTTTTTTTAATAACATATTCGTTTTAATGAATAAATTATAAATAAAATAATTTTCACTTTTAATTAATTTGGATTTAAAAATTTTCATTTCTAATTTCTTAATTAATTTTCTTAAATTTTTTAATTAATTTGGATTTAATTAAAAAAGTTCAAAAATTTTATATACATTTTTATAAAAAAATTTTGCTAAAAATTTAAATTAATTTTTTTTTTATTTTAATAAAAATTAGATTAGATTTCCTCCCCACCTGCATCGGGAGAGAGGATGCCTCTCTCTCCTTCATCGTGGGACGTCATCAACTTGGTACCTAGAACTTAAGGTGTGATTATATACGAATACAAATTTAAGTCTATTTACTTTTCGATCTATAATATGAAAATTCATTTTCACACCTAACATTTTAGTTTAATAGTTTAAATAGAGAGGGGGGAGGGATGCACCATGCCAACGAGAGGGATTTTATTTTTGAACCTGCAGCTACTTCGTATGAAGCTAATAATGCAGAAATCAACGAGAATATTCTTCAATGTATGCCTCTGTTGGAGATTCGTGGTTGTTATTAGCTCAGGTGTTCTCTAATCTTTAGTTAGTTCGTTTTGTTAGGGTCCCTTGAATGTATTTGTATTTAGGATCCAACAGAGAGGTAAAATGAATTATATTTTCGTTGATTTGTTCCATCAACGATTCATAAAGAGATGCGGTCAGATCTGATTGGAAGATTGAGACCCAGGTTCTCATGTGCTCTTGTGTTTGCGAAAAGACGTCTTTTTATGACGCAGGGAGTCTGATATGTTTTTGTGCCTTTGAGGTTTGAGGTAAACTATCAGTAAACGAGAGTCAGGGAGGGATGTCGTTTTTCCAGGGATAGCCTGGATGTAAATAACGCATACCCTTAAGGCCAGGGACAGGCCCGAGGGCCCTACCGATCTGATGGTGGGGACCGGGTATATACAATTACAATTCGTTCGTATTTTTAATTAGGCTAGGTAGGATCTCTTTCAAGCCCCCTGGTCTCTCGTTTACTCGTAATCCAAAAAATCACTTTTCACTGATATGATTTCTTCAGACATACTTACGAGTTTTCGGATTATAAATCGCAATTATTTTTTTGAAATTTCGCATATTCTTTTTTAATGAAAATAATAAAAAGAATTGTTTGTGAAGTACATTATTTTTGCTTGAATTATTTCCGAATTTTGTTTTTTATTTTATTTAAAAGAAAAAGAAGTCTTCAAGATTAAATATTACGCGAAATTCTTAATAAGTAAGTAAATTTCATATTCAACAGTTATTAAAATGAAATGAGCAAAACTAATTCAAATTTTATATTTTGCAGATGACTTGTAATTTCCTTGACGTTCTTGTTTTCGTTTTGGTTAAATAAATGAAAACATCAACTTAATAATACAAATGAAGGAAACATTTTGGCTTAGGAGTGTACCATTATTATCTATTGGTAGTCAATCTACTCATCGAAATTTTGTTTTGGATCTTTTAATATACACAGTAAGTAAATACAAATTAAAGGCGCCCCTCTTAGAATTTGCCCCTTTGAGGTTAGGTACACCACTGTTTATTTGAGTTTGTGACGGGGGATCAAATTTGATAATTTTTGCTGCATTTTTATATTTATATTTCTTATATCCGCGAACTAATTTTTCAAATGAATTTTTCTATTTTTTTTTTTAAATATATTTTATTGTGAAGTGCACAAAAAAGAAGTCTTCAAGATTAATTTTTAATGCAAAAGTAAGTAAATTTTCATTAAGTAATGAAATCAAAATATGGAGACTAATTTTTTTTTTTTTTTAGGTAAATACATTTTGGTGAGGATTGGTGGGCTATGAGGGGAGGAGGAGGCCCAAAAAAAATCTACGGTTTTTCGGATTATAAGTAAATTTCATATACAATAGTTATTAAAATAAAATGAGCTAAACTAATTTAAATTTTATATTTTTCAGATGACTTGTATTTTCTTGTTATTTTTTTTCATTCTGATTAAATAAAAACATCTACGTATTAATATAAATGAAGGAAACATTTTTGCTTAAGGGCGTATCATTATCATCTATTGGTATCAACTCATCGAATTTTATTTTGGAGCTTTTAATATACACAGTAAGTAAATATTAATTAAAGGCATGTTTTTGAAATTTGCCCTTTTAGAGTTAGCTACGTCATTGTTTATTTGAACTTGTGGTGGGTGATCAAATTTGACCATTTTTTCTTCATTTTTATATTCAATTTCTTACAACCGCGAACTCATTTTTTAAAATGAATTTTTCTATTTTTTTTATAATGAAGGGGAAATAGAAAAAAAAAAACTTGACCACTTGCATTTCATAAGTAAAAATCTGGCGTGATTGGGGCACAGCACACAACTTTCTCTTACCCTTTGGTAAGAGATAGTTGTTCACCGTGCTGGTCACACCAGATTATTTGTGTCGAGATATATTTAGTTTCCCATAGCACCTTAGTTCCTAACTTGCATTTTAAATGTTGACTTCGTGAAATAACTATGATTATTTTTCAAAATTTTAATTTCATATTTGGGCATTTTATCCACAGAAGAGAATCCTAAATGAATACAAAATTTCATAAGAATTGGAAAAAAAATTTTTAAATGCGTAAAAAGTTCCAATGGGGACCCCCTTTTGAATCAAAATTAACATGTAAATCCCCATAGGGATTTCACATTGGCTCTATGGAAGGAAGAAGCGGAAAGTGAATTTAAAACGAGTAGAAAAAAAAATTCATAATAACGGTTATCGTTTAAAGTCTTATATATTTTCAGAATTTTTGACATGAAACCAATACTTTCTCTCTCTATATATTAACATAGATATGTAGGGGCAAGAGAAAGTAAAAATAATCTCTCCTGCGGAGAGATATTTATTCAGCTAAGGCTACCATTTATTTCTTCCGGTATTCCACTATGGGGTTAAAAATTCAAAGTCTAATGAAATAAATAATGATGTTAATGAACCGAAAGAAGAGCTGCTTTAATTCTCCAAAATTAATTAGTTTATATTAAATAAAGAATGTTGATTTAAAATTTGTTTAACGCATAGGTTAAAGCTTTTCTGTGAATAGTAAGTTGGCTTAAAAGTGGATGACCTCTCAGAATGCGAGATAATATCAATCTAAGAAAAAAAAAAATTGAGAGAGCCTGAAAAATATTTGAACGTGGAAAATAAAAGTAGTTTGGACAGATACGAACTAGAAATCGGCGAATAGAATGAATTATCATATAGATCTATTAGATCTATTTATTTAATTTCCTATTAATTAATATTTTAAGTTTCATACCGATAAAAAACTTTAATTATTTGATTAAGCTAAAGTTTAATATGGGTTCTGAAAAGACAAATTTTAATTTTGAGCTTTAAAGATATCGTTTCGGTAGAAATTATCTCTTTATGTGAACTTTTTTTTACTTTCTCTTACCTCTGTGTATGTTAATTTATAGAGAGAGAAGGTAGTGGATTCATATCAAAAATTCGATGATCGAGATTTTGATGGATATACACGTTTTGAGGTCCCCTGAATCACAAAAAGTGGTTTTCGCAACATGGTCTGTCTGTGTGTGTGTGTCTGTGAACAAAATATCTCTAGAACGAAAAAAAGCTAGGAAGTTGAAATTTTATATATAAGTTAAGTTATATAAAGTTAAGCACCCCCAAGGGACTTGATACGAAGCTTTTGAACAAACCCGGCCAAAGAGCACTAGTACTTTTCTGATGCATTTTTTAAGTTTTTTTCGATTTTCTTAAAATTGGCTCAACGTTTTTGTTTAAAATTCCAAAATCAATTATTTTTTAGATGCTCTTTAAAATGCATATTCTCATTTTGCCATTGAAATATTCTGAAGACCATTTTATTCTTGTACTTCATAGGAAAGAGGAGAAATGGTTGCTATGGCAACAAAATATAAATATTTTCTATACTTTTAAATTTTACATCTTGAAATTGGAATGTATGTTACTGTCGTAAACAGAATATATGTCTACCATTGACAAAAAAAAATCTGGTTGACAAGCACAGAACACAACTTTCGATTACCGAAGGTAAGAGAAAGTTGTGTGCTGTGCGACCATCGTTTTAGCGTAAAATCACTTATATGCTAGACCGGTGTTTTTCAATCTTTTTGAATACACGACAGGTTGAAAAATCCTGCCACCCCCTTGGTCCATAAACAGGCAAAAAGTTACTAAATTAAAAGACTTCTTTAATAAAATATCTTATAGATTTAGCTGCTGAAGGCAGCATGCTTACCTGGTAAAATAGAATTTCATTCTCAAAGTGCCGACTTGTTTTGGATGAAAAGAAAAAAAGAATATCCAGAGCTGGGAAGGGAAGCTTTAAAATTATTAGTGTCATACGCCATTTCCTACCTATGTGAACTGACTTTCTCTTCAATGGTGTAGACATTACAAATTTTTTGAAAAATAAACAAGGGCCCCAGATAAAAACTCTGTGCTAGACAATGGTTGATATTATTTAGGCTTTAACAGGGGGAAAAATTCTTTTTATAAAATTTTCGGCTTTGAAAACTATTAATATTAAGACAGAAAATATAAAATTATTTTATTAGTCTCGATAAATTATTTAAAAATAAAATCAATTTAATTATCAAATAACTAAATATTAAACATCCCCTACGGCAATGTAAAGATATTTAAATTTGATGAAAATGATTGAGTTCAGTTTGCACGATATTCCATTCTTTATAATTATTTTACAGAATAAATGTTCCAATTTACAAATTAAATCAACATAATCGACTTAGTTGCTGCTCGGTTTCGTCTCTTGAGATGTAGATGATGATGATGATGTATGAATTTATTCAATTAGAGGACGACAAGACTACAACCTGCTTCTGTTGCTTCTGTTAACTAATGCGATATATTATAATATTATATAATACAAACAGAGGACGTTTAAAAATTAAAGAAAAAAATTCGTGATGAATCATACCTTTTATTTTGCCAATTATTTTATTCGATCAGGAATTTTATATTTTTATCAAATATGGTTTATTTACTGGTATTCAGACTTTCTATGCTGAAAATAATACAGTATTTGTCATTATAAAATTTGGCTAAATCAAAAATATAAATGGATTTTAGATATTGTTTTGAGAAAATTAATTTATCGAAGTATTAGCAATAATGATTTGAGGATTAATTTTAATCACTTTATTAAAAAGGATTTAAAAAATTTGGTATAATAATCATTTTAATGTTTGTTCAAATCCGCCTTTATTCTAAAATATAAATATTTTTTAAATTAAATGAAAAAATGGGAAGCGAACAAATTTAATCCTGGAGAGGATTTAAAAGATAAAAGGAAAAAAAAATAAACGTTTGTGATAAAAAAAAAAAAAAAAAAAAAAAAATTAGAAAAAGCAAAGTTGCTATCAAGGGACCAATAAACTCCTGCCTCGAGGAATAGATAATTTTTTTTTTCACTTTCATTTCTTTCAAACGTACACCTGATGGCCTTGGGTGGAATTTATTACTTATAAGAGATTTGTATTTTTATTAAAAAAAGAAATCACTTTTTAAATGACCGGATTTATTACGTTTAATGTGGGAAATGATGCTTTGTTTGGTTTTTTACTTGATTTCTTGAATTTGAATAAATTATCGGTTTAGAACTAATTAGGTTACTACCTTTTGCATAGCATTAAAATGAAGCTTGAAGTGATTTATAAAAAACAAACATTTATGATGATGATTTATGATAATGATTTGTAAAAGCGGAAAAGGTGCGGGAAAAATTTAGTCTCCCTAAAAAAAAGGTCAAATGATTTTCACGGGAGAGGGGAAAAAAATTTTCTGCAGGGCGGAAAAAATTTCAAAAAAAAAAAGGGTAAAATGATATGAATTTTGTATAGGAAATACAAGTTTTGGTTTCGGCCGAAACAAAGATTGAGGCCGAATATTCGGTTTCGGTTGAAAATCTTGTTTCGGTCGTTCGGACCCTAGTTTTCACTGATAACTGTGAATTCTCACTACTTCAGTAACCATTACCAATTGAAAAAATACCCTCTCGAGGAGCATAGTACAGAGACAACAAAGCTCGCATTTGACCAACAATTTCAAATTTTCGAGCTTTATTCATTAAAATTAGAAAAAGAAAAAAGGAATAAATTTGGAGTGCGGTTTTTAAAAGTAGTACACTTTACGTAAAACTCTCTAAAGGAGTACGATTGGTCACATTATTTAAGAAAAGAAAATGGCAGAAAGATTGTTAATGGCGGAAGGTCAAAGGACTAAAGGAAGACTGGAATTCATCATTCTGAATGCTAGAATGATATTTTTAGTCTTGAAACATTTGAGGAATTGACGATACCCAATTTGAAAATCCGGAATTTTATAGTTAATTATCATTTTATAGAATGGTTCTTCTCTAGTTGCAAGTTAGTTTCATTATAAAATTTCCAATGATTCCTTCCCATCATAGGTTCAACTTCGCTTGGTAGTTCTTAATTGAGTTCGTGTAAGTTTAGCCTCCAATTAACAGCTTACGAGATTTTCCTTATTAAAATAATGAAATAAAAAGCCAATTACAAGTGTAAGGATGAGATGACTTTGAAAGATTTGAAGGATGGTTTTCTCGCCTCCACCCTCTCTCTAAGCTCTGCTTTTTTTTAGCCTATTGAGTAAAATAGAATGGTATTTTTATCACCTCGAGTTTTTCTCCCGCCGGAAATGCATAAGGGGAGTCCCTCTTTCCCACTCTCAGGCGCACTTTCATTCAGATTCAGATCACTGCTTGACATTTTATATGACTTAAATTTATTACAGACACCTTTCTCTAGTAAATATGACCTTTCTTAGGATCCCTCGCATTTCTTCTCTATATTCCCATAAGTTATACTTTGACAAAATGAAAAAGAAACAGAAATAATTAAGGGGTTTTGTTTAAGGATTCTTAATTTTTTTACTTTCTCTTACCTATGTATATATGTAATATATATATAGAGAGAAAGTATTGGATTCATGTCAAAAATTCGATGTCGAGATTTTGATGGATCTTCACGTTTTGAGGTCCCCTGAATCCAAAAAAGTGGTTTTCGCGACATGGTCTGTCTGTGTGTGGGTGGGTGGGTGGGTGGGTCGGTGTGTGTCAAATTTTAAGCATGAAGGAATTGAGCTATGAGGCTGAAATTTTATATTTAAGTTAAATACCCCCGGGACCGGAAAAATAAGCTTTTAATCAAAATCGGCCAAAGAGTACTAGTACTTTACTGATGTACTTTTTCAGTTTTTTTCGATTTTCTCAAAATTCGCTCTAACGATTTTGATTAAAATTCAAAAATCAATTATTTTTTAGATGCTCTTTCAAATGTATATTCTCGTTTTGCCCACAAAATTGTTTGAAGCACACTTTACTCTTGTGCTTCATAGGAAAGATAGGAGAAATGGTTGCCATGGTAACAAAATATAAATATTTTCCCATACTTATAAATTTTACATCTGAATTCAAATATTCCCTACTGCCGGGAACTAAATACATGTCGACACAAAAATCTGGTGTGACAAGCACAGTGCACAACTTTCGATTACCGAAGGTAAGAGAAAGTTGTGTGCTGTCGCCAGTCACACCAGATTTTTTTTTTTTGATGAGGGATGATCCCTTAATAAAATATACAAAATTTGATAATTTTAATAAACTACCAGATTTTTTAAATAAATTCTTCATGCTATTAGACTTTAAAAAGATCAGTTAACAGGTAGCATGTTTTTTATTAATTTCATGACAACATGATTGGGAAAGACTGGTTCGATATTATTTGATTATTATTATTTTCTGATGTCATAATTTAAACAAATTCAATATTTTTGTGACTTGGATGGACTCTCCTATAGTTACAGTAGCCAAAAATCCAATATGTGAACTTTGAATCTTTGGGAAATGAGAGACCCTGCAGTCTGGAAAATAAATAAAAACTTTCATTAAATTTTTTTTTAACCGTCGATTTTTCGGTCGCCAATTGCGACTTTCCTGAGTCAAACAACAAGCAAACCATTATATATACAAAAATAAATTTAAAATTATATAGTCGCGAATTCATTTAAATAATCCTTGTATCCCTAACAATAACTGTCCTGAGGAAGGTCGCGATTGGCCACCGAAACACCGGTTAAAAAATTAAATAAAAAGCTGCTAAGTCTCCCAATTCTCATTGGTTTGATAAAAAAAATAATCAGTTTTTATGGAAATTAATATTAATTAAAAGCTTATATTATATCCGTTAGATAATTTTTATTCTATCGATAAGCTTGATATGTATTTCCTAATCAAATTAAAAAGTTTTAATAATGTAAATTATAAAATGGGCCTCATCGCGATCAATTGCAAAAAATATCTGGTATCTATATGAGCTCTTGAGAGTTCGAAAAGACTTAAAAATAAAAGATATTTTTGGAAAGTTTTCATTGAGACTCAAATGGTTTTACATCTGAGATCAATAAAAATGACAGCTCAAGGGAGGCAAGAGAAAGAAAATTCAATATTTAAAATAATCATTTTTTTGCATTGACATTGGAACTTTTATAATCTCAAGTCTTTCTTGGAATTTTTCACGAGTTTTGTGACATAAAATTATAAATGAGACTCAAAAATGATAAAGTATGCTGGCTAATGCTCGAAATCACGATGAATATTTTTATATTAATAATTTGAGAAAATTATAATAATTCATCTACGTATTGTAATTTGTGTTATAGCCTAATTCAATGAGTCTATTTAATAAAATGTGTCAATTCTGTTAAAATTGCAAATGCAAATAAATTTCGTTAGCCAGGCTTTTATTAACCTCGTGTAAATAAAGGTCCCATATATTCAATCAAATGCAAAGCCCACCGAAGGGTGGCCGCGTGACTAGTGTATATACAAAGTCAAGATGAATGTTATTTAAAAAAAAAAAAATTCCCACGTGATGTCGCCCTTGAAATTTGCATGAAGGAATTGAAAAATCTTCCATTTTTTTTTTTTTTTTATAATTTATTCCAAAACTTGTTTTAAATTAAATTCCTAGGGAGTTTATTAATTGAGATGAGACTTTCTTTATTTTAAAAAATAAATTATTAATTTTTTTTTTTTTTAATTACACTTTTTTCTTAATTATTTATAATTTCTTAAAAAAAAAATTCCAAGAAAATTCAGATTTTTTAAATTAAATATAAATTAAAGAACTCGTATTAGTAACTTTATTATCTATCCTTCAATAGGGACTTAGTATTTTCAATAATTTTACATTAATCAAAAAATATTTATATTTCATTGATTAATAAATAAAATAATATTTGGTAAAACGGTCGAGTATAATAGCCCTCGGATTTACCTTTGAAATTATGATGATACAAAGCTATTTTATTTTTATATAATCAAAATAACTCCGGTTATATAATTCTAGAATATTTTAAAATAATGAAGAAAACTATAAATGGTTGTTGGAGTTGCACTAACGATGAGGGGCAAGTGAGGAGGAGGCGAGTTCCCCTACTCACCTTTCCTTTCAGAAATATACTATAAAAGTCCACATCAAAAATCATTGGTGTTATAGATTCCCTGATAAATGTAATAAACATTTTAAAGGGGCATCAGCGAAATTTTTATAGCCAATAAATGCAAACATAAAATGGGGCAAACATTTTTCCATTTTAGATGAAAATGTTAATTAAATCTTGTTAACCATTTTGTTAAACATCGATTATCTCTTTATTGGAGGAATTTTTTTTTCCATTTTGTGTTAAATGTTGCGTATTCTTGATAAAAGTTTATTTGATTGAAAGTTAAATTTATTTTTATTAATCAAAGAGACAATTGTGTAATATTAATTGATTCATAAATATACGTGGATTTATTTAAAAAAAAAAGAGAGATTCGTATTTTACAATAAAATAATCAACTTCACCCAGGGTGGGGTCTATTATTATACTACCTGTTTCATATCTGTTATAGAAAGTGTTTTTTTTTTCTTTTTTTGAAAATCTCCGTTACTGTTTTGGCTTTTTACTGCCATATTATTAATACTAGTAAGTTTTAGAAAGAGGATAACCCAATTTTTCCCCGTCGTGTTCCGACTGTTTGGTATTATGCAACGATGCTTGGTGATGGCTTCCTCTTTCTCCGCACAAGAAATTCATTGAGAGAGGCTGGCGACCTTGAGAGGGGCCTTCCTATCCTAATCGAATGATCGAGTGCCCCTCTTTAAAAGGCGAGCCAGAAGCCATATTGCAAAACAACCAGAGGCAGTTATTTAAAAGGAACTAGTAGACTGGCAAAAATATTCAAATCTCAAGTTGCTAGCTCATTTGTCAATTCTATTTTCATCTAGGTATAACACAGCCCACAATAATAAAATAGATTTTCAATTTTTAAAGGGTAAAATAAAGCTGAATGGCGCACACCAGATTTTTTGTGTCAACATGTATTTAGTTTCCGACAGTAGGGTACAATTGAATTCAAGATGTTTTTAAGAATGGGAAAAGATTTATATTTTGTTATCATGGCAATCATTTCTCCTATCTTTTCAATGGAATACAAGAGTAAAGTGGTCTTCAGAAGATTTCAATGACAAAATATACATTTTAAAGAGAATCTAAAAAATAATTGATTTTTGAATTAAAAAAAATTCCTTGGAGCGAATTTAGAGAAAATGGAAAAAAACTGAAAAAGTGCATCAGTAAAGTATTTGTACACTAGTACTCTTTGGTCGATTTTGTTCAAAAGCTTTGTGTCACGTCCCATGGGGGTAACTAACTTGTTAAATATAAAATTTCAAACTCCTAGCTCTTTTCGTTCTGGAGATATTTTGTTCACAGACAGACACACAGACCATGTCGCGAAAACCACTTTTTTGGATTCAGGGGACCTCAAAACGTGAAGATCCATCAAAATCTCGACATCGAATTTTTGACATGAATCCAATACTTTCCCTATATATTAACAAGAGAAAGTAAAAAAGGGATTCTAATTTGTACGATTTGACTCATTTATAGTCTTATTCCTCCATTTAAATTATTTTCTAATCAATATAAAATGCATAGGCTTTTATACGGGTATAAAATTGTTTTATTTCTACAAAAAAAAATAATAATAAAAACTTTTAGGTAATCCACGGGGGGATTCAAGCGATTGCCCTCCTCCACCCCGTGGATCCGAACCTGGCTTAACTATACTATTAAAATACCATAGACATTGATGAGGCAAAAAAGAAGAATAATTAAGTAATTTAAATAGGCCTGGATAATAAGCATTTCAAATAATTTATGTTTAAAGTTCCAATATATACCCAGGGGAATTGGAAATAATGAACGCTACACCGAAGGCTATAGAAAACATTTGTTCAACACATTTTTTTAAAAACACTATTCGGAGAATGAAAATACCAGCTTTAGAAGGGCCAGTCATAATTTTTTAATTTTTCGCCATAACTACCGGACATCTTCAGAACAAAATTCTTCAGTAATAACAATGAAAAAAGAAAGCGATTTATTTTTTACTTTCTCTTACCCTATATTTTAAATGATATTTGATCAAATGAAACCAATTATTCCATTCATTCATTACGTGAAAGCTTGATAGCTACCAAGTGTTACCCAAGCTTGCTGTTTGCTGGAAGATAGGCAACCCAACTAACCTACCAATGGTTACTTAATTGTTCCAGCATATTTTCTCCAAATTCTCAACAGAGAATAACTCCAATTACAGAAAGACGAAGGACACATTGACAACAATCCTATAAAATAATAATATTGTCTGACTCACTACCGCAATTTAAACGTCAGATTGTGTTCCTTCTTAGGCAAATTTGGTTCATAGTTATAAAAAATGATATTCGATAATAAGTTTAAAAGTTTTGTCAAAATCTTCAAATTTATTATAAATATACATTCTATGTTTAGAATCAAAGATCGATCAAATAGCTTCAGAGAGAAGACAGACATAGTATAACTTGACTGCGAAAATGTGATTCCCAGACATCAAAATATTTCCATCTATCAAAATCTCAAGTGCCTCTTCTAAATAGATAAAATAAGCAAACTATTCAAATAAGTAGTGAAAAGATTTAAAAAAACATTTGCCTCTATTACAAGCCTAATGAAAAAAAGTCAAAGTTTATAGGAGAATCCTTCACCTTCCCCTAGAATAGTCATCTATTGTTTTTAGAAGAGGAAATTCACTGATGATTCCACAAATAAATCTCTTAATATTACACAAGATATAAACATGAACGTAGAAGCATAGACGCCTAAATAAACATTCAAATTCTTGTTGTTTTTCAACATAAACGAATTAGTGTTTTTCGTAGTCTATATTCAAGGCGGTATTTAAGGAATGTCCTTGATATTTATTCACTGCTTAATAGAGAAAGAAATAAAAATAGAGCTAAAAGTAATTTTAAAGGGTGTCGATAGGTCGTTAGAGAAAAAGGATTGTGACTTGAATTCGAAATATTTTCTAAAAAATAAGGATTTTTTTTGTCACATCGAGAGGATTCTTGAAATAGAATAACCATATAAGGAAAATTGAAGAAGTAAGCCTAATCAAACTTGGGAAAGTATACATCACGAATCGCATCCTTCTTCAAAACACTACATATTTGTTAAATTACAATACAATTTTATTTTGACAAAGTTGCAGTGAAAGTTCTGAATTCATTAAGGACAAAGACAATTTTAATATCAAAACTCCCTGACTCTAATTAAGATAGGATGACGAATTTTTACTCTAATTTGACTTTTGCATTTAAGAGGTCATCTATTAGGCTACCATTATTATTATTATTTTTTTTTTTTTTGTAAAATAAAATTCTTTGTCTAATTATCTTTTATTTTATGTGAACATTAAAATTCCCCTCAATGTGAACTCCGACTGACTCATTAAACAAAACACTAAAGTACTCAATAGATACTAAAAAGTAAAAGAGTAAAAACTAATTTAGTAAAGTAAACTAAAATTAAAGTTAGTTCAATGACCTTAAATTTTAAATTATTTAAAATTATTAATTAATTCATTTATATTTAATTTTGCACAAGGTTGGTTAGCAAAATACAATTCGAGAATGAATGTTTTCATTCTTTTTATTTTCGTCTTGATTGGTTTTAATTTGAGTCCGTCAGCATTTGTTACTTCAGAAGTGAGCGAAAGTGAAAACGGCTGCAGAGAAAGAGAGAGAAATCCTGGGAACTTGCTTCCATTTCCGCCCAATTCTTATTCTGTATTATTCTAATTTATTTATTTTCCCATTCTCAAGTTGTAATTCGTCCTTCAAAGCAAATGCAATTCTTACACTTGCTTATCAATATCTCTCTTAGAACCGGTTGTTTCACTTCTAATTAAATAGGTATCCCTTGGAAAAGCTAGTTGACTATGATTTTCACATCTAGTTAAGCTAATCATATGATTAAATAAGAGCCCAGATCGTAGTTAGTCAGCTAAGACCAGTTATAGGGCTTAACTAAGGGGTGAAATTATTATTATTATTATTTTTTTAACATTCACACTTTTTCTCATTCACACTCACACACACATTCACACAGTATTTTTCGGCAACTTGGGCCATATAAGAATTTACGATACCCGTTGTTTATGATAATAGGGGTATTCATGATCTTGTATATACGACGTCCTATAGTCTTAAAAGTCTCCTATGCCTTATTTGAATATACGATATACGACATTTACCTCTCGTATTGCTAAATAGTACATACGACGGCTACAGGTCTCTTATATCGGTGTCGTATGTTGTAAATCAATTTCCGCCATTAGAAATGTCAAAGTTTTTCTAACCTAAAAAGTGTTTGTGCAGTTTGTGTTTTGTTTTCAAGTGTTTAGTGTGTTGTTGTTTGTTTGTTTCTCTTATTTATTTATTTAAAAATAAAAATAAATGAGTGCTAATCTCGTATACCAAACGTCGCGGGTTCGGACCCCAGGCAGTCCGATTATTTTATTTAAGACAATTGGATACCAATTGGCTTAAATAAGAATGCCTGGACCCCATATATGTATATTAAATCAATAACGGATATCGTAAATGTCTTATATAGCCTGAGTTGCCGAAAAGACAGTGTGAATGTGTGTGGAGTGTGAATGTGTGTGTGAGTGTGAGTGTGAATGAGAAAAAAGTGTGAATGTTTAAAAAAAAAAAAATGAATGAGATATGTGAGACAATTTTAAAAAGAAAAGACTTTTAGTAGGTTATGAATGTTGTTCGATCTCACCGAATCTCATAAAATACGACATAGGACAAATTTATTTTTGGTCGGTTCGTTAACTTTTGTGCTAAAGTGTTTACGATTTAAGACATTTAGGACAAAACACAAGATCATTAATACCCCTAATATCTATTGGGCATGATCATTTGGTATTCAAATGGCTTAAATAAAATCATCGGACTGCCTGGGGTCCGAACCCGCGATGTTTAATATAGGAGGTAGGCACGCTACTTACTACACCAAGCCCGGGAGCGGGTGAAATTATTAATAGAAACATAAGCCTAGTTTATTTATTTTTTTGGAGATTTTTAATTAAAAAAAAAAAAATTAATTAGCTTTAATTATATTTTTTAATAATTTTTAAAAACTATGACTTGATTAATTTGCTAACTTCGCAAAAGTTTACTTATCTACCGCAGATAGCTAATTTTATGTGAAACTCATTTTTTTTTACTCGTAGGTTAAGCGTGTTCATGTTTACTTATATTACTGAATTGCTATTTGATTAGAAATGAAGAAACCTGCCCTAGCTGATTTAATTTTCTTTTTTTTTTGCATTCAAATATCCATTAACCTTTTTGATAAATATCAACTGATTTTTAATAGGGGAGTTATAAAATATTAATGATACATTGGATCAATTTTGCTTTAAAATAGACTACGAGATATTATTTTTCTATTACGAAAATTAATCTTTTGAATAAGCACTAATCTAACATAAAGTCTAGAACCGAATAAATCCCCTTAAATCAATCAGAGAAAAAAAAAATCTTATAACTTGATAAGTACAAAGTTTGTGCTTAGCAATAGTTTAAGGGAGGAAAAAAAAGGGAGCCAAAAAAAACTCTCTCTTTTTTCTTTTATTCAGTTTATTTTTTCTTCCCCTTTATTTTGGAGGGAGGGTTTTTTTTTTTGTTGTTTTTTGTCCTCCCTTTTTATTTAATAAAAAAAAAAAAAAAATTAGTTTTTTTTTTTTAAAATTTTTGCTATTTTCATAGTAAGATACAATCAAGTAATGCCTAGTATAGCAATAGTTTAATCTCATGGGTTTGTTGGTTTATACATCGCATTTCCTTCTTAAATTACATTATGCATAAATATTTTTTTCTATTCATTCCGCTAAATAAACGATTTAAAGTAATCTCATATCACATCAATTTAGTTATTTAGACTCAGATATTAGAGTTAACAAGTATTGGTTGCCTATAAATTAAATCAAAATACACTCTTTTTAAATTATTGACATAAATATTAATTAAACTAATTAACTTATATCAAATTTAATTAATAATAATTAGCTTGATCAATATTAATGTAAATTAATTAAATAAAGCGTAGTCTATATTTTTGTTTATTTTAGGTTTATTAGAGGATATTAAAATAATGTCAATCTAATTAAGTTTGCTTATAAAAGGAGAAAACGTGACAAATTATTTTGTTAGATATAAGAGAAGATATAAGCATACCCTTAAGTGACAAAATAATTTGTCGCGTTTCCTCTCAAGCAGGAAATGATTAAATATATCCAAATTATTTATTCTATTATCTAGTATTTAAGATTCTCAAATATTTATTTTTTTAAATAGATTTTTTTTTAAATAGATTTACTTTTCTTATTTTCTAAATAAAAATGATATAAGCATTTATTTTGCATTAAATAAATAAGGAAAAACGAATTTCAGGGATATTGGGTCCCCTCCCGGACGCTTAAAATAAGCGGATCCAGTGTGTTTCTCGGGGGAGGGGGTAATCTGGTGTGACTGGTCGCACAGCACACTATTTTTTCTTAATTTCGGTAATTTAAAGGAGTTAGAATAATTGCACTGTATACACCATTTTCCAATTATGAAATTTTGTATTTATTTAGGATTCTCTATTGTGTATAAAATATGTAAATATGAGATTAAAATTTTGAAAAAATAACCATAGTTTATTTCTAGCAGTCAACATTTAAAATAACCCTCGGGCCTTGATGTAGGGTTTAGCGTGCTGGCTTTTTGTACCAAGGGTCACGAGTTCGCATCCCTTCCCAAGCGACAAAATGTATTTAAATTTAATTTGCTACAAATCAATTTAAATATATTGGGTGGGGTCTAAATGGTCTTCGATGCCAAAAAAAGACCTTTAAAAAAAAAAAAAAAAAAAAAAAAAAAACATTTAAAATACACAGAGTCTATGGAAATTTTGAATCAATTTACTTTTTTAGATTTTACTTACCAAGGGTATGTATCGAAAGATTGCTCAGGGGCCCACATCTTGTGGGTACGTGGATGGCGACCACGAGCTACCCAAGCTGGGATTGACGGTCCTTCTGTTCTTTACACGTCTGTCCCTCCCTTGTATATTTTCGACAGGCATCAGACCGTGCGACGGGCCGGCCTGTTTTATTTCTTCCGGTCATAAAAAAAAAACCCATTCCGGATTACCGATTTTTTTTTTTTATTTTATAATATATTCGTCACTACTTTTGTTAAACCCTGTATATAATGCTCTTAAACAAGAAACAACATCCTTACAGCATTAATTTATCCAACATACTAAATTAAATCTCAATAATTTTTTTGTTACTTCAGAGCAATTCGCTCTCATCATCTATCTAGTCGTCAAAATTTAATTGAATATTAATCAAATTAATTATAATACATAAATTTCAATAAATCAATTAGACACAAATGCATAATTTATTTATGATTATCTGCGACAATACTTGTAACACGTTTGAAAAATTATTTTAAAAAAGGTATTATTTTACAAGGGATTTGACAAGGAAATTATTGAAGCAGGGGTCTCTATTGATAAGAATATTTCATATAATCCGAGAACAAGAAAGGTTAAACGAAATTAGATTCCACCCTTTGGCTCAGCTTTCTCGCTTCCCTCGTTTATCTAACCTTCATGCTGTACTTTTTTTTTTTTATTTATCACGAAGGTCACCTAGCCATCGTTCTCTATTGCGGATGTGCAGTGCAGTCCGTATTAAAGCCCCTCTTACTACAACTCATGAGCCCTTCACACGCCATCCCCTTTCAATATTTCATTAGTCCAATATTTCAAACAAAAAAAAAAAAAAAAGAACAAATAGTAGACTAGTATTTAAAAAATCATTCTGAAATTGAATAACTAAAAAAAAAAAATTTATGATAAATGTAAAATAAATTAAAAATTAAAAATGATTAATGGTTAAAATCAATAAATCTTTTCGTACTTTATAATTTAACTCACATTTTGTTATAATACAATATTGTTTTGAAATTATTCAATGTTTTAATTTATTAAGTTAGATAAATCATTTTTCTTTTTTAATTGAACTGTTTAACATCTCTGCATATTTCAATATAAATCCTATCATTATTTATTTCATATATCAATATATTTTTTTTTGGATGTAACAATTTATGAGTAGCCTGTTTTATTATACATCAATGATTACAAATTCTTATAAAAAGAGAAAAAGTTAATTCATACAATATTTATTACAAAAAAGTATTTCCTAAGTTCCTATCTGAAAATTCATTGAAGATCTGACCGAATAATGGAGGGTTTGAAAAAAAAAAAAAGAACAAAAGTTTTATACAAGAAGCAAGGCTAAATAAAACTCTGGATTGGCGGCAGAGACGAAGAAGGCTGTTGAATGTTCGCCGAAAGTTATTGATAAAAAGAATTTTTCGCCTTATTCTTATCGACAGCTATGTCTAGCAGCAAAAAAACACAAATTACAAAAAAAAAAAAAAAACAAGAGAATATAATTAGTGGATTCTAAAAGGGATGCAACTAATCTGAATTATTCGACATACTAACAAATGCCTGCCTATTATCTGTTTCATCAACTATGATAAATGTCCTCCCTCCCCATGACCGAGAGGTTCGAGATATTGATAAATGACAATATTGACAATCTAAAAGCCAAGAGGAGTGTATTCGAATCCCCAGGCAGTCCGATGAATATTTATTTAAATCATTTAGATGGTAATTTGTATCGTAATATTTATATTTATACTTTTAAAAAGTCTATATTATATGGCTTAAGATGATGATTTGTACTAGTGTTTATTATTAAAAACGGGTCTATAGTATTTTATCTATTAAAAAAACAAAAGGGAGGAAGGCGCGGAAATTTTCTTTTTGGGAAGGCATAATAGCATAAAGGATCGAAACTGCTGGATTAAACTAATCAGGATTGAAAGCTTAATCTAGCGTCTCTTCCATTGATTGAACTCAGTGTTTGCCCTCTATATTTCCAATGAATGAATAGGCCTACTACAAATTCTTTTAATAAAGGCTTAATAAACAAAAAAATTAACTTACGGTTGGTAGAAGTATTAGATTAGTGTAAAATACTGAATTCTTACCTGCAACAAACAGAGAAAGAGAATAATAAATTTCACAATAAGAGGAAATATAACAGCCACTTCATCTCTTCAATAATAAATTTCTTCAGTGTAAAGTTAATTACCGGAAAATAATAGTTAGCCAACTAAGTTAAGAATGAAAATTACTCGTTTTTAAATTATGTTTAACGTGTATGTCCCGCAGGCTGAATATGTCCCTCAAAGAAAGCTTAATAAATTTTAAGTTTGCACTCACCCAGGACTGTATATTTAACAATAGGTAGGATTAGCAACAGGTTGAGGAAGAAAAATTAATAAATAAATAAGATATATTTTTTAAAATATATTTTGTTTCTTTAACCGGACTGAATAAGGCCTCCTAATCCTAACTGTACTACAGTATCTTGAATATCAAGCCTTGCCCTATTTTTCGGAGCCATAATTTTTAAAAATGTCTTTTTTGATATCTCGAAGAATTGAAACAATGTTCACTCTACGGCTCATATTTTGACTTGAGGCTCATATTTTGTGAGTACGAGGATCGCGACCATAAGTTACACTAAGGGTGATATTCCTTCTGGTCCCTGCCCTGCGGCGGGCCGGCTTGTTTCTTCCCTCGTTCGTTTCTATATGATTTAGCATAATAGATTGAAAGATATTTTATAATAGATTGAAAGATATTTTATGTTAGAAATAATTAGTTGAATGTTTCATTATTTATATAATAGATTTAGTTAACTTGGATTGAATTGAATCTTTTATTTGTATATTGTTCCCCTTACCCTGGCTCATATCAATCTTCCTTACATTGTATTACATGAGTTGGCCCTAACTCCAGGCTAAGTGGTTCTGCATATATACAGTGCGTGCCTTTGATGCCGGATATTTCATTCAATCTCCCTCGACATGTCACTCGCATACATTTGAGCGATTACAGGCTCACTGGCAACAACTCAAGTCAATTGATTTTTTTTTTTATTTCTTCTATTTTGTATTAATTTGAATAAGTTAAAAAAAAAATATACTTTTATTAAACAATATCCATACTCTATACTATTCTTTACTTTTCGAAACGACCTTCATGATTCTTTTAATAGAATGTAATTATCTCTCTCTTTTAATACATTCTAATCACTATTCTTTTAAACAATTAAACATCTCTTTTCTGCGAAAAGACAAAAAAATTAATTACCGGTATTAATAAAAAATATTCTGCGAGGAGCAAAAAGAAAGAGAAAGTTTAAAAAGAAAAAATATTATTTCAAAGGCCCTAAGATATTCATTAAATAAAATTAAAATTTTGAAGTATTGTTTCTAGCATTGGCGTAGCCAGAAATTTTTGATGAATTGTGTTTATAAATCATTTTGGTTTTTTTTTTTTTTTTTTTTTTTAGCTAGAGTAAATTATTAAATTTTACTTTCTCTTACCCTATATGAAATATAATTTTTATTAAATATCTAGTCATAGCTTGGGTGCCATGGGGGGGAGGGGGCCTTGGCTATGCCTATGGTTTCTAGCATTATGCTCACTTAGCAGAAGATTAATATAGTGTGGAATTTAAATCAAAATTTTCTGTATATAAAATGAAAATAGAGGTCCAAATAATTTGTTAAAAAGCACAATTAAATAAAATTTAAAATGTGAGCGTTGCACAGTATTTGTTTGCTTTAAGCCAAGGATTGAGTAGAAATGAGTAGAAATAAAATAAAGCTTGGATGAAAACTTTTTTTTTATTATCTTTTATAGTTGTGTACGAGTTTTATTATAATTTCATTGATATTTAAAAATTTTATTTTCAAGAGAAAATATTTGTTACGAGCACAGAGATTTATTTCAATTAAAGGATATTATTTAGAGAATAAGGCACAGTCATTGATTGTCCTGCTTGCTAAAAAGCCAATGTTCTCTTGCAACCCTGTTTTTATTAGGGTAGAAATAAAATCTGAGAGCTTAATTAGATTTTAAAATTAAAAAAATAAAAATCTGGTTTGTCTAGTCGCACAGCACACAACTTTCTCTTACCTTCGGCAATGGAATGTTGTGTTCTGTGCTTGTCACACTACATTTTTTTTGTCTCGACATATATTTAATTAACATATACTATTTAGTTTCCGACATTAAGGTACATTCGAATTTCAAGATGTAAAATTTATAAGTATGGAAAATATTTATATTTTGTTACCATGGCAAGGACGGATACAAGGGGGATAAAGGGGGTAATTACCCCCTCCCCGAGATTTGAAAAAAATACTTTTTTCAAAAAAATATTTTTAATGTAACATTTTAAAAATTAATACTTAAAAATTTGATTTGTATTTATTTATATTCTGGAAAACAAGTACAGAATGCGCCTTTAAATTACCGAAATTAAGAAAAAATAGTGTGTTGTGCGTCGAGTCACACCAGATTACCCCCCCCCTCCCCGAGAAACGCCTCTGGATCCGCCCTTGTACCATGGCCACCATTTCTCCTACCATTTTTATCAAGTACCAGAGTAAAGTGGACTTCAGAAGATTTCAATGGCAAAATGAGAATATACATTTTAAAGAGCATCTAAAAAAATAAGTGATTTTTGAATTTTGATCAAAATCGTTAGATCAAATTTTGAGAAGATCTAAAAAAACTGAAAAATTTAATCAGTAAAGTACTAGTACACTTTGGCCGATTTTGTTCAAAAGGTTCGTGTCAAGTGCCAGTGAGGTGCCTAACTTAAATATAAAATTTCAATCTCCTAGCTCTTTTCGTTCTTGAGATATTTTGTTCACAGACAGACCATGTCGCAAAAACCACTTTTTCGGATTCAGGGGACCTCAAAACATGTATATCCATCAAAATCTCGACATCGAATTTTTGACATGAATCCAATACTTTCTCTCTCTATATATTAACATATATAGAGATAAGAGAAAGTAAAAATTGATATGGGGAACCACATACCTATTTTCATAGAAATATTTCAATACAATTTATTATAAAAACATAATTACAAATAATTTCTACTTTCGATAGGACAATTTTCACGGTAATTTTTCTGTTTAACCTTTTGAAAAAGGTGATGGTTAATTTACTAGAATGTTTGCAAATGGCATATGAAGGGCAAAAATAAAATTTATTAAATTATTAAAATTCCCGTAATTACTTGAATTATAGCATAGAATCAAAAATTGTCAATTTAACTTTTTAATTTAAAATTTTGTGAATGATGTTTATTTATCTAGTAATATTAGCATATATTTGCATAAAAGAGTTATAAAATTTTTTATTTTTTCCATTTTATGAAGTCATAGCGAAAATTATAAAAATAGTTTTAAGGTGTACTAAAAAACAAAAAGATTTGGGTCATTGCTTTAAAACATAATAGTAATAAAACCAAATCAATCTCTTTTAATAATAACATGAGAAAGTAACGATATACTATATAATAACAGGTGTGTAATTGAATATTTTCTTTTTTCTTGTTTTATGTTTCTATTTTTTGCATTCACTCTCTGGTATTAAAAGAATTTGTAAAGTTGAAGGTTAGGAGAGCAGCTCTTTGATTTTGGGTGTGCCCATCTTTTACGTTATCTCTAGTATGTAAATGCGGCAAGTGCGCATTCCTGGCTGCCGCTAGTCCTGTTGCTTGGTTTCGTTGCGTCGCGTGCCAACAGAACGCAATCATGTATGCATTGTGTGTCTCCTTTGGGCCCACACGTTCCATTGCTGCTATCTCTGAATAAACTAACTGGACATAAGGAGACGACTAGTCGCCTTTTCCATTCGAAAATGGAACATTAGAATTGCAATCCCTGTCTCTTAAATTTTCACTTTGATTATATTTCGACGTTCTAATTAGCAAAGTGCCTAACTCCGTTTTTGTGTTTTTTTTTTTCAGGAGAGACAAAAAAAAATGTCATTGTCATTGTTAGAGCCACTGTTAAACACTTTGCGTACGGCAACTTTTCGAACTGAAAAATTTGAATTACGCTCTTGCCCAGTTCAGGGCATAAGGAGAATGATATTTTTCAACAGAAAATACAAAAAAAAAAAATGATTTTCGAAAAAAAGTGAAGTGGCACTTTTCTAATTAGAGTGTCGATTTTTCGCATAAACTATACTAAATTCCGACAATTTTGCTTGTCTTGAAGATGAGTGCGACTAGTACTCGAAACCTCGGCTACAGAATATAAAGTTTTTTTTATTTCACCTAGCTGCTGTTCCCTCCCTTTCTTCTGATTAAATATCTACAGCTATTCAACCATTCATCTCAAGAAATTTTACCCCTAAAAATAATATTTATTGGCGTCTCGGATGTTCAGTAGTTTTCCCCATAAATTTAAAATCCAAAAACTTTTTGCCCTTGGTTCTTTGGCAAGTGTGAAATTTTCAAATTTCCCTCTCTGAATTAAATTTTAAATTTTTCGCTCCCGCTCCACTTCATGTAAGTCTAGCCAATCAGCGACCTGATCGACACATACGGAAGTTAGCCGCTAGCGCTTTATATATAGTAATGATAATCCATTTTATTTTTTAAATCCCACTAAAAAAATTATACTCAACTGAAGGGTCACTGCCTATCTACCAAAAGCTTGCTTTATCAGTGTTGTTATAGGGATTATGTAAAGAATAATTTAAATTTAATACTTAATACATCTTGCCCAGGGGTTATTATCCTTAGAATAAAACAAATATTTTACATTCGATGGCACATTATTATTCTTATGTTTTTAAAAGGAGATTGCTTCTTTAATGTTTCATGTATTAAAAAAAAAAAAAATTAATTGAAAACTTTAGAGGTTGTAGAATAGAGTCCTTTACGAAAATATAATATTTATATAGTCCACATCAGTATAACATTTCTAAATTTAATAACAAAAAATGTATTAATGGTAAAATCTAATTTTTTTACACTCCGGTGCTTCTGGGATCCGAACCCACGACCCTTGGTATACAAGACCAGCACGCTAACCCCAAAACCAAGCCCGAGGTCTTAATAAACATATCTTTAGAAAAATTTACAAGAAATTCTGTAATTATAAATAAATATCTTCTTTAGTAATGCAATTTTAGCTTTAAATAACCTTTCTAATTAGAAAGAATGAAAAATATGGAAAAAGTTATTTTTAAAATCTCTCTCTAATTAAATCAAGTTAATTTCAGAAAAATATTTTTGGAATTATAATTTCAATTTTAACTAGACTTTTTTGCCAAGAGCCTTGGGTATTATTTTGGAAGATTCCTAATTCTATGTTCAGGTGTGACTGTTCTTTCGTTAAGACATTTTTCTAAAAATATATTCATGACAAAAAACTACGGCTCGAGTGTCCCGATTCAACATTTTGTTTTCAGTTATTTTTTACTTTCTCTTACCTCTATATATATGTTATAGAGAGAAAGTATTGGATTCATGTCAAAAATTCGATGTCGAGATTTTGATGGATATACACGTTTTGAGGTCCCCTGACTCCGAAAAAATCTGGTGTGACTGTGTGTTGTGTACTGTGCTTGTCACACCAGATTTTTTGTGTTGACATGTATTTAGTTTCCAACAGTAGGGTACATTCGATTTTCAAGATGTAAAATTTATAATTTTTAAAGACAGTAACTGTGAAAGATTTACTTTTGTATAAATAATTTTGTATATATACTTCTAGGGCTGAATGGGGGCAACCTAACAGCCGACAAAATAAAATAAAAAAAAAAAAAAAAAATTTATAAGTATGGAAAAATATTTATATTTTGTTACCATGGCAACCATTTCTCCTATCTTTTCTATGGAGTACAAGAGTAAAGTGGTCTTCAGAAGATTTCAATCACAAAATGAGAATATACATTTTAAAGAGAATATAAAAAATAATTGATTTTTGAATTTTAAAAAAAATCCTTGGAGCAAATTTTGAGAAAATCGAAAAAAACTGAAAAACAACATCAGTAAAGTACTAGTACTTTTGGGCCGATTTTGTTCAAAAGCTTCGTGTCACGTCCCATGGGGTGCCTAACTTAAATATAAAATTTCAACCTTCTAGCTCTTTTCGTTCTTGAGATATTTTGTTCACAACAGACACACAGGGCCGGATCTAGGGGGGGGGGGGGGCAGTGGGTGCACGTGCCCCGGGCGGCAGATATCAGGGGGCGGCAAATTTTGCGTCTCTAAAAAAAAGGTAAAATATTTTTTCGGACGGGAAAATTTGGTTCCGCGAAAAAAAAAAAAAAAATTCGCAGAAAAATTTTTGAGATCAGGGAAAATTTTAAGGAGGGGGCGGCAAATTAAATTTTGCCCCCGCTAAAAAATCTCCTAGTTCCGGCCCTGCAGACACACACACACACACACACAGACAGACCATGTCGCGAAAACCACTTTTTTGGATTCAGGGGACCTCAAAACGTGAAGATCCATCAAAATCTCGACATCGAATTTTTGACATGAATCCAATACTTTCTCTCTCTATATATTAACATATATATAGAGGTAAGAGAAAGTAAAAGTGGTTTTTGCGACATGGTCTGTCTGTGAACAAAATATCTCAAGAACGAAAAGAGCTAGGAGGTTGAAATTTTATATTTAAGTTAGGCACCCCCATGGGACGTGACACGAAGCTTTTGAACAAAATCGACCAAAAAGTACTAGTACTTTACTGATGCACTTTTTCAGTTTTTTTCGATTTTCTCTAAATTTGCTCCAACGATTTTTTTTTAAATTCAAAAATCAATTATTTTTTAGATTCTCAATAAAAAGTATATTCTAATTTTGTCAGTGAAATCTTCTGAAGACCACTTTACTCTTGTACTCCATAGAAAAGATAGGAGAAATGGTTGCCATGGTAACAAAATATAAATATTTCGCTATACTTATAAATTTTACATCTTGAAAATCGAATATACTGTACTGTCGGAAACTAAATACATGTCGACACAAAAAATCTGGTGTGACAAGCACAGAACACAACTTTCGATTACCGAAGGTAAGAGAAAGTTGTGTGCTGTGCGCCAGTCACACCAGATTTTTTTTAATTTAAAATTAACAATACCTTATAAAATATCAAAGGAAATTTCCATAAGATTCTAAATAATTTTAATATTACGTATAATTTTGCACTATATTGAACATTTGATTATAATATAACTTTATAAGTGGATATTAAGAAAATTAATACAAAATGTGTTCAAGTTAATGGCATATAGTTAAAGGGGAAAGTTATATAGTGATCGCTTCAATATAGATTAAGTTATAAATTATGGGTTGATTTCATTTTATTTACCTTTCAACTTTCGCGACTTTACATCTGGCAAGATTTGAACCTAGAACCTTTCTTTTTTTTTTTATTTAACCCTCAGGTCTTAATATATTCATTTATTTTACGAGAGAAATGAGAGTTCAAGGAAGTGAGTTGTTGAAATACAAAAGAACTCGTTTATTTATTAATAATATATAGATAGCTTTGTTGATTTCGCAGCATCCGGCCCCTAAAAAGATGAGGATTTCTGCTCTAGATACAATCTTGGACTTTTTTGTTTTCTCTAATGCTGTACCCAGAAGGGAGATCATAAAAATTGTTGCTTTCTCTCTTATTTGTTAGTTAATTAAATTTTGTATGAAATTATTTTGTCAAGAACTGGAGCATTATTTCATTTATTTAATCCCAGAGCGACGTTTCGGTCATTTAAGTGACCATCTAAGCATTTGTCAAAAAGAAATGCCTTCAGGGTTTATGGTCTTTTGGATTGCCTACCTTCCAGGCAGCAAACATGAATGAATTTTTGAATAGAAAAATGTTTTTTAAAGAAAATCAAGTATATTACTCTTCTTATCTTTGCCCATGTCAAATTATGAAATATTTGCGCAATAAATGAAAGGTCAAATTATACCCAGTATAAACTTTTTGTTTCCTATTTGAATTTCAAATTAGGGATAATTACTCCCGGGGAAAGGTTGAATTCAAAATTGTTTTATTATTTTTGTTATAATTATGCCAGGTCAAATTGCATATCTATTTGAATTTTTATTATGAATATTATCACTACAAAAGTCAAGTACAGAAAAATAATTTCAAATTCTACGGACAAAAAATGAAGAGGGTTGAAAATAAGCCTCATCTCCCACTCTTTCAAGAATAATAAAATATTAAATCCGTACTCAGAGATCCACTTTTTATTCTGGTTTTAGGTTTTTTTTCTTCATAATAAAAATATAAATCTTAAACCTTTAAACATCCCCTAAAACGAGTTCAAAGTAATTCTACAATAGAAAAGGAATTAGTGTAATATTAAGAGTGTATATACCATGGGGAACATAAACATTTGCACCCTAACAGGTTTGCAAGACGCCTACTAGTTAGGCAGCCCAATCGACTCACCACTACATATGCAGTGTCTGTGTGAATTTACCTGAGCTAGGGTTCTGAGGGTCTTTTATGATAGACCATAAACCAACCCTTTTGAACAATCTATATAGCGATATAGCGTAGCCTTTTCATATCAAATGAATTTGATCTCAAATTAATAGAATTTCAACATTTTAATTAATCTTATCTTCTTATTTGGAAAAATTAACTTATTTCACAATTTGAACGAAACTTGTGTCCCAATTTTTAGTAAAATTTTTCCGATATCTATAGACCTTTATACCAGGTAATAATATCTCGGGGCGTTAAAATATTCTTATTTATATTCTTAAAAAAAAAAAACTGTTATTTCGGATTTTTGTTTCGAGAGGTCTTACAACATAGAATGTGGCATGTTCAGACAATAGATAAAATTTAAATAAAATAAGAGAAAGTAAAAATTTGCGAATTCTTCTTTCTATCTCGCAATGCAAGAAGCCAGATGGATGAAATTTAATAAATAATTCTTGCCCTAAAATTGGAGATCTGTTTCAAATTTTGTAGTAAATACTTCAACCGGAAGTAGGCCTACTTTACCTAAGATTATAGAAGTATTTTAAAAATGTAATATTTTTAGTAAAGAAAGTGAGAAAGAAATGCACTTCTCTTTTGAGTAGCAAAGTGGCGAAAATATATTTCAATTCTTTGCTATCGATTCTGGCCTATTAATTTGTTGCCCGGCTATTTAAATGTATGGTATATGTTTATAAAACTTTCAAACCCTTCTTACCAAGAATGGAATTAGGCCATTTTCAAAATTATTAACCAGTTTAAAATATTTTTAAAAGGTAATTTTTATAATCTTAGGTAAAGTACTAACTACTTCCGGTTGAAGTATTGTAATTATTCCAAAATTTGAAACAGATATACAATTTTAGGGTAAGAATTATTTACTAAATTTCACCGATCTGGCTACTTGCATTGCGAGATAGAAAGAGGAATTCGCAAATTTTTATTTAAAATGTATCTATTTTCCAAAGGGATGGTTTATGGCTTCTTCATAAAATACCCTCAGAACCCTAGCTCAGGTAAATTCACACAGACACTGCATATGTAGTGGTGAGTCGATTGGGCTGCCTAACTAGTAGGCGTCTTGCAAACCTGTTAGGGTGCAAATGTTTATGTTCCCCATGGTATTAAGAAGGATTTTAATAGGGGATGACGATTTCCGCTTGTAGCAGTCAGAGGAAACTAAAACAATTGTTCTTGTCTACGTTTCGTACGCCTGTCGCTCAGGCAACAAATAGACACGTAAATTTATTTTAGTTAAAATGGAATTGTTTACAATAAATAACGAAATCAAGTAATTTCAATACAGGGGGGTGAAAAGCTTATTGAAAAATGAGCCAGTTCATTTAGATAACATTGGCATTGAAGAATTCTTTCTCTAAATAACTGTTGAAATGTGATAATTGTTATATACTATTTAAATAAAAAGAGAAAATGAAAGACAAATGATCTTGATAAAAAATCTATTATATTCTAAACAAGATGAAATGAATTCTCGCTGTCTAGAAATTTATTTTAAAGTCTTTTGTTTTGATTAATGACCTACATACAATTTTTGTATTTCAAATTAGGTAATTATAACCTTTCGAGAAAATTTAGAGAAAAATTGTATTTATTTTTTTTAACTTTGCCCATCCCCCCCCAATCGCAGGTTGGACAGTATTGTATTTAAATACAAAATATGAGCAACTGATGTGCCTACATGTTTATTTATTAATAAATTAATGGTAAAGAGTTAATAGTTAGAAGAAATTTATCCTTACTCCTGACTTTTGTTTTTTTATTTTAAAGCTAAGGCTTTAAAGAGTTGTTCGGGCAAAAAAAGATAAAGATTTTTTGGATGAACATAAAGTCTCGAACTCAATCCATAAATAAGATTCGTCTGTTTCTGAGACTATAAGTCCATAATCTATATCTGAGTATTCTATATTATTGGATCCTTTATTTGAGGCTTTGAATTTTTCTAAAAATATATATAAATACATACTAAACACTAAGCCCAAGTGCGGCCCCTTAATCGCTATAGGACATGTTCCAAAATAAAATATGCAAGATATGCCAACGTTTAATAGAATCACTTCATCAAGTTCATCAACTTCATACCAACAGAGTATAAAAAAAATGAAAAAAAATAAATAAAAAAAATAAAAAATGAAGAAAAGGTCGCCTTTGAAAATTTTCCGCCGTAAGCTTTAGCCGAGCTAGTCTTTTAGAAATCCTCCACTGGGCTCCGGCCCTGCTTGTACTCCATAATATTTATATTTGGTACATAATGGTACTTTCCAGAGGTCTCGCCTGGGTTTAAATCCGACATTGCTATCTGGTTTAAAGAGGCCCGTACAATTACATTTCGGGGCCTGGGTGCAAGGAAAAGACCTGACAACATTTAATAAATTCGATTAATAAATAAAAGATATTGTAGTTGTATTGTATAGGTAGGCTTGTTATATTTATGTGAGGAATTTAGAGCCGCGTATTCGCGTAAGATTCGTACCAGGCGAAGACACCTACTTTCGCTATTGTACATCGTGGGCCCGGCTGGCGGCTGCTTTAATATCATACTATTTTATAAATAATGTAACATGAGTCACAAAACTAACACTAATTAACCGCTACACTAATATGATGAAATATTCATAAAAAATTTGTATGAGTAAAGCAGCTTTTAATTATTATATGTGACCCGTGCACATGAAAAGGTACCAAATCTTCACCAGGATCAAAATTGAGTTTTTCTGCTTTCTGTACAGAACACATAGGCCTACTGCTGAACAAGCCAGTATTTTTATAATTTTTTTAAATCATTTTTTGTTTGGAAGATATGAATTTTTAAAATTTTGTTTTTGAAAAACCTAAATTTGAGAAAAATGAGTTTAAAAGTTTGTTTGGTCTCTTTTCCCTTACCTCATCTTTGACTTGTTTTTTCAATTTTTTTATATAAAATACATCGATTCTGATGAATCGAATATTTCATCATATAAGTTGAAGAAACAGAGAATCGGAATCAGTAATAAAAAAAAAATATCGATTTTTTGAATTTTTTTTTAGTAAATCGGCTCTCCTGAACAATTTAGTTAACCCAGTGAAAATTTGGTACCTTTTCATGTGGATATATATTTCGTATAATAAGGTCCACTATGCTGACATTTCGGTCTTGGTTAAGATCATCTTTATTAAAACTTTATTAAACGAAATACATAGCTGCTACCTGCTATTTTTTTTTTAACACTCACACTTTTTTATCATTCACACTCAATCTTGTAAAAATGTTTATGGGGAGAATGAAAGAATGAAAGGGGGGTCGGGTGCGTTGCGCCCCCCTCCTACTTGCAGAGCACTGAGCATAAACAATCTCTTACTTTAAGACAACCCCTAATTTTGAAATTAAAAACAATAACAAGAGATAAGAAAAGCATGAAAATTATCGTTTCGTTCCGGTTACGATTTCTGTGTAATTACAATTTCGGTTTTCGTTTTAGGTTCCGGTTCGATTCTCTGATTTTGAAATGTTGTACCTAAATCAGCTTTTGTGCCTTTAATGAAGCCTAAGTGCATCATTGTTTATGCTAAATTTCACAGAAATCTCAAGATTCAATCTTTTTTGCAGTTAAGCTTAAGAAGTTGAATTGTATGTGTTAGTTAATCAGAGGTGTTTTTAAAAAGAATCCTAATGAGGCATGTGAGGAACAGGAAGAAGGAGGGAGAGGCCATCTAATTGCTTTTCCATGTTTGAGATAGGGAGCGAAAGAGAGAGACAGTTGATGATGATGATGATCATGATGATGATGATGATGTAATGGATCTTAAATTGGGCGCCTCTCAGCTCTTGTCATTTGCAAACCTCAATAAGAGACGCATGATCGCGTTTGATTTCAATTCGCTTATCTGCTGATCAAAGGGCTTTAATTAAAAAAAAAAGTACTCAAGAGCTACTAAATATCTTAATTAACAATTCCAACGCAATTTCAGACGATTTTTTAAATATACACATGGTAAATAAAGAGATGCCGAAAAATACCTTAGATAAAAATAAAAAAAATCTGGTGTGACAAGCTGTGCTTTAACATCAGATTTTTTTGTGTCGACATATATTTAGTTTCCGCCAATATATTAAAATCCAAAATGTACAATAAATTTATCCCTCAGTACGTCCTAATTCTCTTTTTATTTCACTTTTTGTGAATTATATATACCAATTTTATCGTGGTTTATCTGTGCCTCACCATACCTCTTTTTTTGAAAAAGGAATAGAAAAATCTTTATTTTAACTGCCACACTCGTCGGGACAGGATTTAGGTGTGTTGGTTAATTTGGTATAATTTTGTATATTTAAAAAATAATTAAAGATTTTTTAAATTAACCAACACACCTAAATCCTGTGCCCACGAGTGTAGCTGTGCCAGTTGAAATAAAGGTAAATAAATCTCGTCTCAGAATTGAATAAAAGAATAGAAAAATATTTATATTTTGTTACCATGAACTCTAATAGAAATTATAATTTTATTTTTTATTCCAAATTATTGAATTACTAATTAATATAATTAAAATTCATAATTAAATATTTAAATATAATTATATATTATATATTCGTTTTTTTATTCTTTTAGGTGATATTAAATTTCATTTGAATAAAAATGGCACAAAAACACACATTGGGTGTGTGCAAGTTTATGTTAGATTATGTACATATAAAGAGCTGCAAAACCAACACATTTTTATTTATATTTTATTTATTAATTCATGCATTCTAATGAACCTTGCCCAAATAACTTGCTCTAAACCCATGAACAGCCCAAAAATGTTTTTGCGCTATTTTTTATTGTAAAAATGAATACCGGTATATACGTAGTTTTTTCTTTTCGATTTACTTACTGCTTGGTGGATAAGGATAGATTTGCATCTCAGCTCCAGATATATAAGTTATCATTTAAAGGCTCTATGGCCTCAGAAATATAATACAACTGTAAAAGGTGAAAATTAAAGTTTTAATTCAAAGAGAGTTATTTTCAAAGAGATTTCTATCTATATGATAATAAATGTAGAGATTTTATCTGTCTTGTTTAAAATAAAAAAAATGGGGTGTGTTAGGCATTCGTCCTTCTTTCTTTCTCTTAAAATATAGCCAAGCTTCACGCCTCACTAATCTTTTATATTATTTATCTTAATTGGCGGAATTTTGAGTATCTCTTTTAATAGGATTTAAAAGTACAGCACTTGAATATTTTTTATCTGAAAGCTATTATTATAACAACAAATCATAATGTATTTCCATATTTTTCACAGCTTAAAACAGTGGTTACCAAACTCCCTGGGGGACCGGGCACCTGCTATTTAGGGAGAGGGAACCTAAAAATATTTCAAATTTAAACAGATTAACTTAGTGAATCGCAGAAAAATTTGAACTTAAATAGTGATTTATTGAAAATCTATTAAAATTATTATTAAAATTACGGTAATGTTTTGAATCTCATAGACTAGATATCTCATCTAAAAAAAAATATATATCTTTTATCTTTAATAAATAAATCATGTCCAATTTCTAATAAAACTCAAGAGAAGAAAGTATAAATTACCCCATTCCCATAGACGTATTGACCAGAGGGACACTGTATATGTCTAAAATTGCGATTTTTTATGAGTTGGTAGAGAAGCGTGATCGGATTTTAAGCGACATTTAAATGTCATGGCATGCGATTCTAATATTTATAAACTATAAAAAAAATATCAATATTGAATTTTTTATTTATAAAAAGAAATTTAATGAAGTAAATTTTTTAAATTTTTTGGTCCATCATCTCAGTACATCAGTGACTAGGCCCAACATATAAATAAGAAAGAATATAAAGCAAATTCAAAATATACAGTAAGACTGATGCCGTTTAATTTTAAATAACGAATCAAGTTTTTTAGTTTTTTTTTTTTTTTTTTTTTTCTCAATAATAATTTAAATTGTTAACAGGAATGAAATTTAGAAGAAAATGCAACCAGGATTTTTTTTTAAATATATTTTTAACGACTGACGTTTCGGCCTTGGTTAAAGTCATCTCATGTCATTTTATACTGTACATATATTGTACTAGCCTGGAGTTAATTGTCACATTAGCCAAAAAAGAAATATTATAATAATAACAAACAAAAATAATAATAATTAGTGATAGAAGAAAGAAGAAGTTTTTTCCAATATTATATCAAAACTACATTCAATACAATACCAATTATATGTATACTAGCTGCGGTAGGGTTGCCTTCGGCAACCCTACCCCGCTAGGCCCTGGCGGGCGGCGTCTCGGGATATGACTAAGAGTTGTCCAGATAAATGTATTTTAATTAATTATGAAAAAGGTTTTTATTTTTTATTTTAAATATTTGATTAATATATTTTTCAATTATTTACACCCTAAGGAAGCGTAATTTTAATTTTATTAAAAACGAATGAAAAATAAATTTCAGGGGGGGCAGGGGGGTGATTGAACTTTCTGAGGTCTAAAATACGATTTTTCAATTATTTACACCCTAAGAAAGCGTCATTTTAAATTTTATTAAAATCGAATAAAAAATAAATTTTAGGGGGGTCAGGGGGTGTTTGAACTTTCTGATGTCTAAAATACCATTTTTCAATTATTTACACCCTAAGAAAGCAACATTTTAAATTTTATTAAAATCGAATGAAAAATAAATTTCAGGGGGGTCAGGGGGGTGATTGAACTTTCTGGGGTCTAAAATACCATTTTTCAATTATTTACACCCTAAGAAAGCGTCATTTTAAATTTTATTAAAATCGATTGAAAAATAAATTTCAGGGGGGTCAGGGGGTGATTGAACTTTCTGGGGTCTAAAATACCATTTTTCAATTATTTACACCCTAAGAAAGCGTCATTTTAAATTTTATTAAAATCGAATGAAAAATAAATTTCAGGGGGGCCAGGGGGGTGATTTGACTTTCTGAGGTCTAAAATACCATTTTTCAATTATTTACACCCTAAGAAAGCGTCATTTTAAATTTTATTAAAATCGAATGAAAAATAAAAAAAATAAAATTTTAGGGGGGGGGGTGGGGGCGCAGAGCGGAAAAATCTTTTCAAATGTCGAATTGTTAGGGGGAGGAAGAGTTTTTATTTTTCATTTTAAAGATTTGATAAATATATTTTTCATAAAGCGAGTTAGATCCTGTTTTTCAATGCTTTGCTATGGGGTAATTGATAACCCCCAAAAAGGGGGGTTCCCTACCCCTAATTCGATATAATGATAGCCTAAAACCACCCCCGGAAAATTCCCTACCCATTAAAAAAAACTCCATGAAAATCGGTCCAGTAGTTTCGGAGTCTATGCTTACAAACAGACAGACAGACAGACAGACAGAGATTGCCTTTTATATTATTAAAAGATAATGACAACTAACAGCTCCGAAGATGGTTTTAACCAAGGCCGAAACGTTAGCTGTTAAAAATATATTTTTTAGAGAAAAAATCATGGCTGCATTTTCTTCTAAATTTCATTTCTGATAAAAATTCCACCAGCCATAAAATACTCTTTACTTATTAATAGTTAAGATATTGAATTGAGTACCAATCAATTGAAATAAATGGAGGCGGGGTCTAAATGACCTCAGATACCGAAAAATACCTTAAATTAAAAAAAAAAGAAACTCGTTAAAAGGATTATTTTTTTAGTCAGATTCTTTACTTCGCAGATTCACACACACAAAAGGGAACAATAAATGTTTCTTTTCATTTCCTCAAATCTCAAGAAGAGTAAATATTAACCTGTCATCTATTATATATCATATAAAAATCTCTGACATCTTGTCTTAAGAAAGAAAACAAAAATAATAATAAAAATAACTTGAGAAAAAGGTTCATTGATGACGAGAAGGGATTCCCATAAAATGAAGATTTTGATATTTTGTTGATAAAGGCAAGAATAACTTCATTAATGTGTCAATATATTGAACAAAAGATAAATAAACTATAGGAAAAATCATTTACTAAAGGAGATAATAAATTTTCTGAATTTGATTTAAAACAGCTCTCTTACTCTTGTTAGTCGATTAAAAAAAAAAAAAAATTCGTTGCCTATATAGCTTTAATTACCATCAGGGGGTATTTGCCTTTCCCTGTCACATTGTTGCATCTATTTATTGTTAATTTTTAATCAGCTTATGCGAAGTCCGGGTGCAATCAAACGGAATTGGTCAATTTGGTATGCTTACCTTACCTTCTAAACTAAAAAATTTGGAATATGAGTTTTAAAATGTTCAAAAAAAATAATAATAAAAATCTGGTGTAACTGTTCGAACAGCACGTAACTTTCTCTTACCTTCGCTAATCGAAAGTTGTGTTCTGTGCTTGTCACACCAGATTTTTTTGTGCCGAAATATTTCAGTTAGGTACATTTGAATTCAAGATGTGGCAACCATTTCTCCTATCTTTCCTATGAAGTACAAGAGTAAAGTGGTCTTCATAAAATTTCAATGCCA
>JAKCPI010028273.1:0-37500 GCA_023213315.1 Euborellia annulipes | reverse complement strand
AAGTTTTCGTATAATAAGTAACAATGACAAGAAATGGATAATTATTTTTCTTAAAAATTACTAAGTGTCAAAATATGTAATTTTCATCAGTGAATACTATGTATAGTGCTTATATTCAATGCTGGTTTATCCCTTGGATTTTGGGACTTGGATTGAATTTCACACGAGGGGTGGAGTTACCAGGAAATCAAAGGAGGTGAGGAAGTCAAATGTCAACGCCTGGAATGTTTGAAACACGTATACATAAAATATACGTAAACTACTTTTAAAAAAATCACTTTTCAGAGATATAACGCCATTTGAGCAAAGCAAAATTTAAAATTAAAATTCTTCTGTCCTCGCCTTATTCCCGAGATGCGGGGTCGGCGGGAGCTCCTTTTTCCCTCCAAACCTATCATGCGTTTTTACGACCGGAAGAAATAGGACAGGCCGGCTCGCCGCATGGTCTGACGCCTGTTGAAAAGAGGAAGGAAGAGAGAGACATACAAAGAACTGAAGGACTGCCCGTCTCAGCTCGAGCAGCTCGTGGTCCTCATTCACGTAGCCACAAAATGTGGGCCCCTGAGCGAAAATTAAAATATACAAATAAAAATCTGGTGTGACTGGCGCACAGCACACAACTTTCTCTTACCTTCGGTAATCGAAAGTTGTGTACTGTGCTTGTCACACCAGATTTTTCGTGTCGAAATATATTTAGTTCCCGACAGTACGAAACATATGAATTCAGATGTAAAATTTATAAGTATGGGAAAATATTTATATTTTGTTACCATGGCAACCATTTTTCCTATCTTTCCTATGAAACACAAGAGTAAAGTGGTCTTCAGAAGATTTCAATCGCAAAATGAGAATATACATTTTAAAGAGCATCTAAAAAATAATTGATTTTTGAATTTTAAAAAAATCGTTGGAGCAAATTTTGAGAAAATCGAAAAAAACTGAAAAAGTACATCAATAAAGTACTAGTACTCTTTGGCCGATTTTGATTAAAAGCTTATTTTTCCGGTCCCGGGAGTGTTTAACTTAAATATAAAATTTCAACCTCGTAGCTCAATTCCTTCATGCTTAAAATTGAACACACACACACACACCCACACACCCACCCACCCACAGACAGACCATGTCGCGAAAACCACTTTTTTGGATTCAGGGGACCTCAAAACGTGAAGATCCATCAAAATCTCGACATCGAATTTTTGACATGAATCCAATACTTTCTCTCTATATATATATTACATATATACATAGGTAAGAGAAAGTAAAAATACCGAGTGTTTTTATATGTATATTTTAACGCTGTAATATACTTTATATTGTTAGATTATTAATTAGTATTGTAGCATGGGACATGGAATAATCCAAGGATTTCGCTTCCCCCACCTCTTGAATTTAGAGAATTGATATAACATTTAAGAGACACGATCGATAACTCGATGTTTTGAAAACATTGATCAAAAATCATTCGTCCAGTTGTCGATGTTTTGGGATCGATATTATCGATGTCAAATTTTTTCAATTGAATTTTCTTTTTATTTTTACTCTTTTATTTACTCGTATTTTTTTTTCTTTCTTTTACCTATTGTGTAGAGTTAAAGTATTGCAATCTTTCGAAATTTTGAAATATATTTTTTGAGGACCCCTGTTTCTAAAATAAAGTGGGTCTGTCTGTCTGTCTAATATCTCAAGATTATAATATAATGTTAATCTAATATTTCTTTACTATATTATAGTAAAGAAATATTAGATTTACTGTAAATTTTATATTTAAGTTAGGTATACTTCATGGCATGCGACACGATAAATCGGCCAAGAATAAAGGAAAAATGGGCTGTGTGTGTGCGCGGTAAAAAAAAAATCTCAAACTGAAAGAGCTGGGAAGTTGAACATGCAAAAATAAGCTTTTGAATTTGCCAAGGAAGTACTAGTTCTTTACTGAAGTACTATTTTTATTATTTTTCGTTTTTCTCAAAATATGCTCTAAGAATTTTGATTAAAATAAATTAATTATTTTTAAAATGTATATTCTCATTTTGTCTTTAAAATTTTTTGAAACAATACTCTTGTACTTTTTTTTTTTTTAAAAAAACATTCACACTTTTTCTCATTCACACTCACACTCACACCCACATTCACACTGTCTTTTCGGCAGCTCAGGCCATATAAGACATTTACGATAACCGTTATTTATGAATTTATATATATTAGGGTCCAGGCATTTTATTTAAGCCATCTGGTATCCAGATGGCTTAAATAAAATCATCGGACTGCCTGGGGTCCGAACCCGCGACGTTTGGTATATGAGGTTAGCACACTCTTGTACTTCATTGGAAAGATATGAGAAATGGTTGTCAAGGTAACAATATATAAACATTTTACTGTTTGTTCATAAATAGAGTTCTTATGTACTTTCCGTAGCTAAATATCTTTATATCTCGAAATAAAAAAATCTGATGTGAAAACACATCACACAACTTTCGATTACCGAAGGTAGAAGATATCACACCAGATTTTCGGATTCAAAGATCCTCAAAGCGTGTATTCCATCAAATTCTTGACATATAATTTTGGTAGGATCTCGATATTTTCAAATATATTACATATGTTTGTAAGAAAAAGTAAAAACTGTTGATATACCATTTTATGATAAATTTTAAACAGTTTTCATTTTTGACTATTTTTACGAAAAATTAATAAATAGGAAGGTGAAGAAAATAGACTTAATTCGGCCCAAAACTATCCATTACCAATGTCATTGGTAATGGATAGTTTTGGGCCGAATTAAGTCTATTTTCTTCACCTTCCTGTAAATTAGACGCCCTTCCTCCATACGATTAAATTAATAAATAGTTTTTGAGATAATCATACATTTCTACTTCCTCGTAAGTTATACATGGGAAAAAGTATTGTGATTGTCAAAAATTTTACCATTTATTATTCTCGACGTTTTAGGACTTGCCCCGAGCCCAAAAAAATGTTGGATACGTCTCTGTGTCTGTATGGTCACGATATCTTAAAAACAGCAACTAGCTAGATCGATGAAATTTCGTATTGATCTGTATCAACTTTTGGAGTAAATCCGTCAGCCGGAAATAGTAATTTACCTAAAAAGTTTTTTTTGAAATTTGTGATTTTTTTGTTATATAATGATAAATAACATTATTTAAAACAGTATTTATTCTCACAGAGAAAGTAATATTTTTTGAGATAATCACTCATTTTTGGAGTATTTGAGAAAGTAGAGAGAAGCTCACTATCTAATATTTTTTATTATGTATCTATTATTAAATATATATCAATTTAATTAATTGTGTGAATTAATTAATATTTTTTTACTTATTTGGATATTAATTTTTTTATGGCGGGTGGCCTCTGGTCAACAGCCAAGAATAAAAAGAAAAAAAAAAAATTAATTATTTGCTTGAAGACTGACAGACACGCCTTTCTTTTGAAAATCTAATATAGGGGGCGGGGCTTCCATTGTTGTTCCAACAATGACGAGTTTCATAACTGTCTGTGGAAACATCAACTATTAAAAATAAAGGAATCAGCAATAAAATGTTCGAAATATATTATATAATTTAGAAAATAATTTAAAAATATTTATTTACCTTGGATAATCGTTGGTAGGCTACATAGAGATTGCAAATCGCGATCCAAATTCACTTTCTCGCAAGTGACAGGACATCGGTGGGTATGGAATGGGGTCTTTATAGAGACATGAACACTATTTGAACACTGTTAAGACAATTCACTGCACTGATTGTTAAACATTTGTAAATAAAGTAACACTACTTAAATTTCACTTGAAAATCCTCTGCACTTGAAAACCCTCTGCAACTGACTGTTGTCGTTCTCGGTGGGTTTGCTCGCTCGGGGACGCAGCCTGCGTCTGACTCTCTTTTCTCTCTCACTCTCATTCGCCTCTCTCTCTTCACTCTCCTGACTGCTCCGAGCAACACTAACGACGCCCTGGTGGCCGCCCGGGGAAACTATCTCGCCCATAAATTCAATGCACCAAAATATTATTCATTAACTTCAATTATTCTCTATATTATAATACCTATGAATTTGGCTTTATTATAAATCCGAAAACAATAATAGTTGAATTTCATGAAAGAATTTTAAAAATATATTATACAAATGTTTTTATTTTAATATCAATAATTTTTTTTTTCAAATGTCAAATCAGGATGTCTTTAAGAAAAGCACTAAATTTGAAAGAGGTATGTATATACATTTTTTTTTAATTAGAATTTTATGTAATATACGTGACGATATAAATATACAAACATCCAAATAAATAATTTTTTTTTTAATTTAATAAATAATCAATTGCTAACCTAACTTTTTTATTAAATGTCATTTAATTATACTAAACGTTAAAAATTTATAAACCCGTTTTTCTTTTTAAATAATAATTATATTTAAATAATATTGAACATCATCTTTATATAATAAACTATTAATCACGTACTAATTCTTTATACAGTAAGTGGCAAAGTCCATTGTATTCTACAAGTGATTCTTGTTTCGCTGTGGCTTATCCCTATTTTTTTTTTTTTTTTTTTCTAGGGGTGGCTCATTTTTATTTTCCCTCTCCACAATGCTTTAACCTGCGCATCCTCAAACTCCAATCCATTCTGCCTGCAGTCCTCAATCACACAGTCCATTCATCTTCTTTTGGGCCTAGCCCTTGGTCTCTTTCCTTCCACCTTCAAATTCAACATTCTTTTCCCCACTTATTCCTCTTCTCTTCTCATCACATGACCAAACCATCTCAGCCTACTTTTCTGGATCTTTTTGGATACCTCCACCACCCCTGCCATTTCTTGCATCTTCTCATTCCTCACTCTATCCCTTCTTGTTTTTCCCAATGCCCATCTCACCATTCTCATTTCCGCCACATCCAACTTTCTTTCCTGTGCTTTCTTTATCGGCCAGGTTTCACTGCCATAAATTATCGCGGGTCGCACTACAGTTTTAAAAATTTTTCCTTTTGCCTTGGCATTTATCTTTCTATCGCACAAGACTCCAGATACCCTTCTCCAATTCATCCAACCAACTTGAATCCTGTGGTCTAGCTCTTTATCAAGACCCCCCCTCACTAGCCACAATGGAGCCCAGATATCTGAAATCTCTGACTCTCTGCAGCTTTTCCCCCTGTAAATATACCTCCCTACTCTTGCCTTCTCCACCAAACCACAAGTATTCTGTCTTCCTTCTGCTTATTTCTGAGTCCTCCATCTTTAATTGCCTCTCTCCAACACTAGAGCTCTCCCGACTCTCTCTCTACTCTCCTCCACTATTACAATGTCGTCAGCAAACATTCCGAACTTTATTCCTCTATAATTTCTACAATCCTGGATGTCTCCTTTACCTTTATAAATGGGCACCACTACGTTCTTTCTCCATGCTTCTGGTATCCTTTCTTCCCCGTGCACCTTACGTAGCAAGTCCCACAATAGAATTACTCCTTTCCCTAGCGCCTTCCATGCTTCAACTGGTAGGTTATCTGGACCGACAGCTTTCCCTCTCTTCATTCTGCTTAAGGCCTCTGAAATTTCTTCCATTTCTATGAAGTTCTACAAGTGATTATTTCTATATTATTATGGTAGATGGAAATTTTTTTTTTTTAATTTGATTTAAGGTCTTTTTCGGCATTGAATGCCATTTAGATCCCGTCTCTATTAATTTCAATTGGAAAAATTTTTTCGCATGAGACGGGATACGAACCCTTGATCTTAGGTACCAGAAGCTAATGCCCCGGGCCACAAGTCAAGGTTTTTTTTTTAGGCTTGAACGAAAGTTTTCATTAACAATTTTTCACATCTATTAATATATAAAAAAAAAAAAATCACATATACATTTAAAATATATTGAAATCATCAACGAAACACATTCTTCAATATATTTAAAACTTATCATATTGCTTGCTCACTATATTTATATATTTTTTTTTTAACACTCACACTTTTTTCTCATTTGGGTTTCTTATTTAAGCCATTTGGTGGATACCAAGCCCGAGAGCTGCTCACTATATTCAAATGTTAATTTCCTAATTTTTTTTTAGTTTATGCGTCGATCTCAAGTTCTAAAACTATATCGGGATTTTTTGAGGACAACTAAAGAAGTTGATGATGAAAAAACTAAAAAAGAATTAAGAGAATGGATACGAGCTGATTTTAAAAATAATAAACACCAAACAGACGAGGTATTTATAAATGATTATTAAGTAAATTAATTTTAAATTTTCATTCATATAATTTATTTTATTTTTTAGTATGCTATAAAGTTATTAATACTAAACGGTACAAGATCATTAACTCAACTTAAGCAAAATCTAGCAATGTCTCGTTAAAATAGATATTTATATATAAATTGTTTATTTATTAAAATAAAGACTGTATTTAGTAAAAATCAAAGAATAAAGTTTACAATTTTCAAAAAGTTTTATAAAATCAATAAGAAACTTGAAAATAGTTATTCATAAAAGATCTACTAAGTTCCTCATTTTTTTTTAACCCAGCAAATATAAAGCGGCTGTAGAATTCAATGATAAATGGAAATTGAGAAGTCATCCAATATAGGAGTTTCTGTTTAATAAAATACCAAATATATATATAATATACCGTATAGGTACCTTCAATTGGGGATAATCTGATCCCTACTTATTTTGACTTGAATTCAATTATGTTCTGCATTTTTTGCTGCACGAATACAGATTATATAAGCGACGTGTTTTCCATTATAGGTGATTTTTCCGATTTTTCCGGATTTTTTCTTTTTACCTTTCTCTTAAAAACGAACGTGGAAAGCAAACATCACTGATTACCGAGCCTCTCCTTCATTGTCCAATTCCTCTTTCATTATCTTGAGAGATTTTAAAATTATATAAATTTATATATATATTAAGCTGGTCAAATGGTAACCAGACCAAAGCCATTTAATAAATTTAAAAAATATATATATATATATGCAAACAATTGATGAAATGTACATTTTTCGTAATATAAAATAAATAAACTAATCCTATTAATCTGAAGTGCGTATTTATTGCATATCATTGTTCCGAAAGATACAGATTGTTCACAAGTTTTGAAAAAAAAAGCAAATAGCTGAATTTTCATATATTGATATAGATATTCACTTGAATGGTGGTAAAATGATAAAATGAAATAAATGATTATACAACATTTTGATAGTCCAGACCTATTCTCAGAATGATAGTGATGATGCAGATTCTGGAGTTCGTGTCCAAGACTTACAATTAATGACACATATAATCTAGTGAGTATCATGGTGTTTTATAGAGACGCAGTCAATGCGGTCTCGTTCAACATGTGTGTCATTATGAAAATGTGATATATGTTGAGTTTGGCACAAGTTCAAAAGCTTAATACCTTATGAAATTTTTCCTTGAAGGGTGATTTAAAAGCATAAACATCATATCACAACTGTCACTGATTATTCATATGATTTGGAAATAAGCATAAATAGGTTTTCCGAGTGGTCAATAAAAGAATGAACATCTCTAAAATGATTAAACGAATGAATCTATTATCAATATTTTATAATCATTGAAGTGGATATCTTTGAAAATACAGCTGTCTTGGACTCTGAATTTTCACGTATTTAAAAAAATTAGTATAGTTAACTCAAATTATTTAATATATAACGACACAACCATATATAATTTGTGACAATAATATCAAACAATAGTAATTTATTAAAAATCTGATAAAATGTATAATTTGATAAAATACTCAAATGAATGATGGTCTTTTAAATTTCTCTTCTTTTTTTCAAATATAATTAACCCTCAATGATTTTTTAAACTAACCCTTTGAGGAAAATTATTTTGCTAATAACAGTAAAACCTGTTTATCTTAATATGAAATGTGCGATTTGTTAATATTGCTTTTGCAATTTGTTTTTCTCAGTCTTGTAGTTTTTTATAAAAAAGCTAAAGGAATTACGTAGAAAATACAGTAGAGAAAAAGTAAAAGAGAACCCGAAATAGTAATAGCCAGGGATACAGATTTTCGTTGGATTTTTTCAAGTCTATTGACTAAAAGTAGATTCACTAGTGCTTTCACAATATGTTGACCATCCATATAAAAACAGGGTAATACATTGACAAAAGCAAGTCCAGCGGATATCATAGAAATATATCGGCACATTTTCATTATCGCTTCAGGAATTCTTGGTGAAAATAAATTAAACCTATAAAAAGAAACCCACATTACAATGAAAAATTATTAAATTAAAATAAAGATCTAAAAAAAAAGCAAAATACTTACCGTGGAACATAATTACTTATTTTTACTGTATGATATATTTCTGAAGGGCTTCCAATAAATATGACTATTGGACTGTGAAGTCTTTCTATTTTGATAAGTTTAGTAATGTTTCCAAGAGAAGGCCTGAAAAAAATTTTTATATTAAACTTTAAGAAATAGATAAAAACCCAATATTCATAATCACTAATAATTTTAAATAGTAATCTTTTAAGCCAGGGGTGGGCAAAAGCCGGACCACGGGCCGGATCCGGCCCGTTGAAAAATCCCTTATATGCGATTTTGTTGAAATCAACAGTATTAGTGTGCGTAGTGTACATATAAACGGAATATTATTCTATAATAGATAAAAGTTATTCATTTTAAAAATAAATTTATTGATCTTTGATTATGTTAAATTTCATTGCTTTAAAAAATAAAATTGTATTATAACTTTCTAAATTAGAAGTATTTAAAAAAAAATAATTTTAAATCTTTTCCGACTTCTGAGGTCACCTAGACCCCTATTTTTCTAAAGTTATTTCTTTTTTAATTTGATTAATGTCTTTTTCGGGATTTTTAGTTGGAATCCAATTCAATTGAAATAAATTTTGTCGCCTGGAACGGGATGCTAACCCGCGACCCTTGGTACCAATGACCAGCACGCTATTCTAAATTAATTGGTAGCCAATATATTTTAGAAAAATATTATCGCAGCTCCTTGTATAAGAGGCCCCTTTATGCTTAGAGGCATAAAGCTTATTAAATATTGTTAGATCTAGCTTATATTTAATAAATAATGATTTCTTTAAATAACCTTAAACAATGCAAACCAGAAGTGCACCACTCGGAACTTGGGCAGAGAGAAGGTGAAGTTTCAGCGATCATTCGTGCAGGCAAACAAGAATATTCTGGTAGAAAAGGGCCTTGGTCCTCTCTTGATAAATATTCGAAACAGAGATGCTTTGTGTTTTCTTTATCACAACAGTCAACGTGACCACCTTTAGAAACTACAACTATAAAAAAAATTTAATTAATTAAATTATTTTTTCCTGAAAAATATTAAAGTCCACTTATATAATTAGATGCCGTTTTAGAAAGTACGACCTTTTTTTTGTAGAAAATTAATTGCAAAAGGCAACGTGCCTAGTTTAAACTAGAATGACTTTAATTTTGAGTTAAAGTATAAATTTCTGTTCTAGATGAACTTTTTTATTTAAACCTCTTTCGTCAGGATTTTAAATTCAAAAAAGACTAGTGTTATAATTTACATTAATACATTTTTGACTCTTCTAATTAATTGTACATAATATTGACATAATTCTTTCTGAGCTCAGGGGCCCACATTTTGTGGGTACGTGGATGGCGACCACGAGCTGCCCTAGCTGGGACTGGCAGTACTTCTGTTCTTTGCATGTCAGTCTCTTCCCTTCTATATTTTGAATAGGCCTCAGAACGTACGACGGATCCTTCCCGATCGCAAAAACCCATGAATGACAAATTCCGCCGAACCCACATCGCAGAAATAATCAGGCGAAGAAAGAAGAAGATTGACATAATTATTTCTGTCTTCTGCCAGACCTCTGACTGTGAGCCACTAATTTATCTTAAAAAAATTTTCAAGATAAATTTATCAAATGAAACAAAACAATAAAAAAAGAACATTCATTCGGTCCAAACTCTATAATTTAGGCCCATTCTACACGAGCGCTTTTGGTGCGTTAAAAACGCCGCGTTTTCAACGCATCAAAAGCGCGAGTCAAACAGAACTCTTCTTCTTCTGTCCTCGCCATTATTAATCCCGCTGTGCGGGGTCGGCGGACTTTACCCTCCCCCTCCACTCTCCTCTATTCAATGCTGTTGTCTCCGACAAGCCAAGCTCGGTCATGTCTCTCCTGACCCGATGAAGCCAAATCATCCTGGGTGCTCCTCTACGTTGTCGTCCGAGGAGTCCCATGTCGTACTCCGTCCTCGCCACGCCACTACTCTCTTGGCGTACGACATGTCAAACAGAACTAAGGAGTTTAAATGAAAGCTTCTACACGGGCGTTTTGAACGGGTTAGCTAGCGTTCGAGCGTTTCTAACGCGTTCAAAATGCGTGCCCATTTTGAAAGCGTTTGGACGGTGTTGTGACGCAATAAATAAAATTTTCAAGCGTTAAAAACGCTCGTGAAGAATGGGCCTTAATGCCATGAAATATTTTTTTAAGAAACTTTATTGTAAAAGTGAGAAGTGGAGCATATTTTGAATTATATAACCAAATACTTTTTAGATTTAAAATCCTAAAGAATATTTGCCTCTGAGATTGTCGATCATTTCCAAGAATGGAAATTTGTATTATTTCTGAAGAGAATATTTATTTAGTAAATTAAATAAAAAAAAATTGCCAAATATTTAGAAGAAAGTAATGTTAACCTCGATTTGATTCGTCATTTCGATGAACAGTTTCTGAGGAAACACAAAATCCTGGACTTGGTTCACGTACGGCTTTTTTAAGACATGTAATCCAATCTACGCTGTTATTTACATCACATGCATTCATTTTAATTATTCGATCTTGAATATTTAGACCGTTTGGTCCAAGCAACAAGGAATCCTATAAATTAAATAACTTATTCATTTAAAATTAATTATGATAATGTAATTAAGAAACTATTACTTTGTCAATTTCAATGACAGTGACACCTTCTCCCAATTGATAAAATGGTTGCATAACAATTGGCATGGATAGAAAAAAGAGGGTTGCTAACAAAGCTAAGACAAGATTGTGCCAAACTCCTGCACATAAAATTCTTAATTGTCGATGAGGTGAGAGGGCATATAATTGAGCCGTATCCAGACTGACGTATACTACAGGAATGATGAAAATTATAGCCAAACCGAGGCCGTTGATATGAACACCCTCTCTGAAAATGACAAAACCATCTTTAAAAATCTGATAAAACAAAATATATAGGAGAAAAATACTTTTGGCATAATCGTATACCTTACAGCTGCAAATGCATGTCCCATTTCATGTAGAATAGTTGAAATCACAAAAGTAAGTGCATAATAACCCAAATCGTCGAGAGGAATATTTACACCAGGAATCTAAAATAGAACTAATCATTAATAAACAAGATAGAAATAATAATTAAAAAATCTGGTGTAATCAGCTCGGTGCACAACTTTCTCTTACCGAAGGGTAAGAGAAAGTTGTGTGCTGTACCCTCCTTTTGAATCGAAATTAACACGCAAATCCCCATAGGGATTTAGCAGTGGCTTTATTGAAGGAAGAGCCGGAAAATGAAATTGAAAAATCTGAAATACTACATCAGAAATGTAAACTTCAAACAAAAAATTTTACTGATATACTTTTTAAAATGCATATAAAAAATAGTTAATTTATGAATTTTAAACAAAATCGTTAAAGCCAATTTTGTGAAAATCGAAAAAAAAAAAATGGTAAAGTACAGTGAGGGTCAATATTAAGTCCCACCCATACTTTTAATACTTGTGATTATTTCATTGTTTTTATAAAAGAAAATGAAAATATTTATTGGAAATTTTCTTGGTTTGAACCATAAAAGTTTTCATTAAAAAATATATATTTTTTTAAAAACAATGAAATAATCACAAATAGATAATGCAGGGGTGGGAGTTAATATTGTCCCTCACTGTATATCAGTAAAGTGTACTTCAAACAATTTTCATGAAAAATTTTACTGATATACTTTTAAAAAAGCATCTAAAAAGTTGATTTATATGAATTTTAATTTTATAGAAAAATTATCATATCATTTGTTATAAATTGATTTTAATCTTATTATGAATTAGAAGTTTATTAATAACTATCTGTTTTTCAACTAATTTTATTTTTGGAATAGAAATGACATTTTTATGAATTTTAATATTCGATAAAAAAGTGAGTTAGGTAATAAACTAAAATGAAAATGTTCAAAAAGTTCTAGAGTTGTGACAATACAAACCATTGGTTCCAAAACCAGAACAGGTTCGCTTGATGGCTTAACAGTACTTATTGTGTTTAAAGTTCCTAAAGTACTACTCTTAGGCCATAAATCAATCAAAGATTTTAATATTATCAAAAAGGAAAGCGGCAATAGAATTATAGTGAGCACAAATCCAAGATAGAACCATGTTTTTAAAAGTTTTGGTCGACACATTCCCCATTTTTGTAGACATCGATTGAATGCAGTTGTATACCAGGAGATTCTGAATATTTCAATTGTAAGGCCGGTGTTTTTTTAAGAAATATATATATGGATAATTCGAACAGCTCTGAAAAAATTAAAATTAATTAAAAAAAAAAATTGATGATTGGTTAGTTTTTCGTTATTTTATTTACCTTAAAAATAACATCAAAAAAGAAGAGAATGCAATAAAATAATCCAATTCCAATTAAAAGATTAAAAGAGTCCATTTTGATGGAAAGATTTTTAAGGATTAATAGGCAAGAGCTTTAAAATATAATTAAAAATCATTTTGACAAAAGTGAATTTGAAGGATGTGATACAAAGCAAATGCAGTAGTGCCAACTTTTATATAATAAATCACTCTGGTAAGCCTGATTTTTTCACGAATTATGAAAAATAAAAAAAAACTTCAACCTTGATAGGCACTATATTGTCATAGATCATTGTATACCAGCTACTTATATATAGATGTATATTAAAAACTCGAAATGAAAACATTCTTTAAAAATGAAGACGCTTCAAAATTTGCATCTTAACACATAACCTACTGTATTAAAAAATTTCAATTTTAACAAAAAAATGTATTCAAGATTTTTGTTAATCTCAATTTTTACTTTCTCTTACCCTAATATATAGAGAAATTATTGCGATCAAGTCAAAATTTTGATGGATATTGGTATACACGTTTTGAGGCCCCTGAGTCCAAAAAATGGGACCCGCAAATTTGTCAGTGTGTACATTTTTCAGCATGAAGGAAATTTGCTACGAGGTTGAAATTTTATATTTAAGTCAGGCATCCTCTGAACTCGTGAAAATAAGGTTTTAAACAAAATCGGCCAAAAAGTACTAGTGCTTTATTGATGTACTTTTTCAGGTTTTTTTCGATTTTCCCAAACTCCTTCCTAATTCCGCTAATCAGCGGTACTTTTTTTTCTTAAAAATTAATTAAAATACTTACAAATAGGTAACCTAAATTTGGCCAAAAGATATCTAATTTAATCCCCCCCCCCCTCCCCAAATGACGCCTCTGCTTCTTCCAAAAATTTCTTTGTAAGTAGGATGTTTGAAGATGTTACTCTCTTCTTTGAATTCTTTCTTAACTACTAATCTTGAGATTAAAAAGCAGTGTAGCTCCTCCGGATAGGAGGGAGGTGCTAATGAATTCTCGACAATGGCATCGGACCAACATATCTGACAGTGAGTGGTGACGACCAAGAAAAGAAAATATTACTTCTTTTCTAAATATTTATTGTAACAATTTAATTGGCCTATTTCGTTATCTGAAAAAAAATAAAATAAAATTACAATTGGAAGATTTTCGCTGGATCAGATGTATAAGGAAGGGACCGGAGAATAAAAACCAGCAATTGATGGACCCTCTCACATCATCTTTAATTAGCAAATATTTCGACTGGCATCGCGCCTAGTCATCATCAGTGCAAACAAATGATTTGGTGGAGGGCCCGTGTCAAACAATGGTTGAGGATTATTTTAAAATTTTTCGGAGAAGCAGGGGTCAGACGCAAGTGCAAGCGAAGTTTTTTTAAAAATTAAATTTTCCATCCTGAAGGAAGCATGGCTGGTCAAGGAAGAATGATTTATATAAAATAATACATTTCTAAAACAGATTATTGCGCCAGGCAATTTTATTATTAATAAAAATAAAAATATATAATTTACAGGTATTATTAGAATAGATATTATTAGAATTTAAAACATTTCATGTACCAATGAATCTAAATAACAAGCATTTCGTGATTCATAAAAGGTTAAATTCCTTCTAAATAATATGGGACAATCCCAACTATCACAGTGGTTTCTTCCCTCAACACCACAACATGAATCACATATCTGTAAAATTTAAAATAAAGATTATTTTTAATTTAATGATTATGCGCAAATATTTTACCCGCATTCAAAAATTTAATTTAAAAACAATAAAAACGGGTAAAACTTCTGCGCTTAGTAGATAACTAAGTTAAATTGTTCTTAAGCATGATAGATCTCAAAACACTTTCAATTAAAAAAATAATACCTGATAAATATGTTCCAAACGCCGTTGATGCCTGCGAGCTTCTTCTGATATATGTAAAATAGTCCTCTGAGGATCTTTCATACAGTTTAAACAAAATGGCTGTGTTTCTCTACCTTTCCCTACATTATTTCCACAAATAAGACAATTCATTTGTATAAAAAATTGTGAAAGTGTTGCTCGAGCTCTTTTGCCTTTTTTTCTTAAAGCTGCTAAATTTTTTGGTGGACCAATTGATGCCATATTTGGTTTAGGCAATTCTGAAAACCACCGATTAACATCGGCACCAATTAATGCTAAACTTCTTTCAAGTGGTGGTAAAATATGCCTTGAAAAATAAAATGGAAGATTGATCCTATATCCGGCTTTGGCATCCAAAAGTTCAGACGGAGAACGTACTAGATTGACAAGTAAAGCTCCAGGTGGTCCATGGACAATAATATACGGTACACGATCTCCGGAACGAGGAATAGAGCGAGGGTCGATAGCATGCCAACGTCTGGAAAATTCAACCTTTTTAGAAGATATTCATTTTATAATAATATAGCTTTGGAGACTAGTTCGTTGGAGAATTCACTGGGTGTTCATTCTGTACTGGATATCTTCGTTCTGATGCGCGCTTTTTTCATAAAAAATTATAAAATTACCTTGCAAGTTCAAGTGCAGGAACTGAGGCATTTCGACTATAACCGTGAAATCCTCGAAATTCTTTTGCAAATATAAAATCTTGCATATTAGTTCGCCCACTAAGTATTTTTTTCAGTTGATATTGCACATAACTCTTCACTTGACTCACATCTAAAGTATCAAACAATATCCGTAGAGATTTGTCTAAAATCTAAATATTATAAGAAAAATTTAATACAATGAATAAGTTTGAAAATTAGTAATTTTTTTTTTTCTTTTTACTTTTGAAGCTACTGGACATCCATCTCTTCGTACAGTTTCAATACCCTTAGAATCAAATGTCGGCGTTTCTTGATTTGGCGTTTCATAACTATAACCGACATATTTCTTCATTGTCTAAAAAACAATCAGATATCAATAGATATTTAAGCCTAACTTAGCAAATATTAATATAATTAAATAGATAACGATTATTCATAATAAAAATTTAAATTCTGATTATAGTCAAAATGTTAAAAAACAACCACTTCCTTGATGACATCTTACATTTGAGGGGGGGGGGGGGTAATCTCAAAAAAAAAAAATTTTCGCGGAACCAAAGTTTTCCGGACACAAAAATATTTTACCTTTTTTTTTTAGAGGCGCAAAATTTTTCCCACCCGCGGAACATTCCCTCTTTCGCGGAACCGGGATTTATTCTTTGAACCAAAAATTTTTTCTCTTTCCGTAAAAATATTTTACCTTTTTTTTTTTGAGACGGAAAATTTTTACCTCCCGTGAAACCAAAATTTTTCCTATGTGCCGCCCGCGGAACATTTCCTCTTTCGCGGAACCGAAATTTTGTTCCCGTCCGTTTAAATTTGATTTTATATATTTAATACAAATCGAATTTTTAAATATTGGTTTTTAAATCGGGGGGGGGGTAATTACCCCCCCCCCTTGCATTAAATAGTGTTATATGCCTAATTTTGATAGCCTTAGTTGATTCTAGTTTTGTTTTATTAATTTTTGCTTAATTATATAGGTGATAATCACATTTGACTAATAACTAAAATAGTGGTAATGTCTATTATTATTAATAATAAATTAACATTTTACCTGAAGAATAAGTGGTTGATAGACTTTTTCTAATTTGAGAAGAATAGGCTTGGGATTATCTCTAGAAACAGCATCAGCAATTTCTTCACCAATTTTAAAAGCTTGTTCACGTGTCCGTCCAGGACAGGAGACAAATAAAGAATCGGTATCACCGTAGATCACTTTTGCTCGCCATTTGTTAGTGGTATTCACAAGTTCTATTGCACGCTCTAAAGTTTCTCGAGCTTTAGATACTATCGAATCACCAATCTTTTCAAATTAAACAAAATTTTTATTAATGATGTTTTAGAATTAGAATAAATAAGAACTAGAGTTAATTTATGAAGAAATAAACTGGCTGATGAGAGGAGCAGGCAGCCAGGTAATTAGTCTCCTCAAAATGAAACAGTTTCGGCTTTAATGAAATAACGCCATCATCAGTCCACTTATCGAGCTGAAAGCATTTTCTCTCTATATACGTATGAACTCAAACGATAAAGCATTGAGTCATTTGAGTTCATATTGTATGTATATACTGTATGAATATAGAGAGAAAATGCTTTAAGCTCGATAAGTGGACTGATAATGGCGTTATTTCATTAAAGATGAAACTGTTTCCTAAACAAAGATTTTCATTTCATGGAGACTAACTACCTGGCTGCCTGCTTCTCTCATCTATTATTGTTTGGAGTTTATTTTTTTTTTTCTTTTATTCCTTATAAGTCGATATATTAGATTTTTTTAGGGGGCGCGTCTCGGGGTGCTAATTTTGGGACTTTCCAGCGGCCACAATTTTGAAGCTATCGACCTCAAATTTTTTTTAAATTAAAGCTATTTAAAATATCTACAAATAATAGAAGCCCTTTTTTTGATTTCCGAAAAAATTTTTTTTTTTTTTTTAGATTAATCGCATTAAATAAAAGATATTTTAAAAAAAGGAGCTCTATAAGTTGTAAATAATTAAATTAGTAATCATTGTGTTAAAAAATAATTAATTTTTTGCCTTTAATTAATTAGCTGGAAAGTCTAGAATGAAATGGAACAAGTTCCGTGTATTCCAATGGTGGAACACTAACGCCATCTCTTGCCGCCTCGAGTCAATCGTGTTTTAACGGTTTTTCGAGACGCGCACCTTAAGCATAAAGAGTTTTTTTCATTATATAATTATAAATGGCTGTATTTATTCCTATATATTTATACTATATATGACAAACAGAATCCGACGACCTTAAGCGACAAAGACGCCAATTTTGTTTTTTAACTTTGAAAATTGTAGAGGCAACCTTTCTTCTCTGTAGAGTGTTAAGAAAAAAGAAAATCAAATTGAATACGTTTTATGAATAAGGTCCAAACTAGTGAATCTCCTTGGATTAAACTTTATCTCTTCCGCCCATCTGATCCTGTCTGTTCTCATTTGTGTATAAAATCCGAATCAGCTTAGAAAGAATAAAAGAAAACAAAGGAAAATAATTTGTATTAGGCCTATATAGAAAGTACTATTTATGACAAAAAAAATATGAATTTAATTTATACCTCTACGCAAGGCATTCTTCCTGAGAAATTGGCAGCTGTATAGCCATAAGTGACATTGGCAATTAATTTCAATCCAAGCTGTCGTGCGTGTAAAGTTCTTTTCAGTTTTTTATTATTTTTATTTGCTTTTAATGCATTTTTCACCTACAATAAAATATCAATATAAATAATATTATTTAAATAAGTAAATAATTTTAAACAATCATACCATAATTCGTGTTGCTAAAATTTGACTTAACATCTGTGGTAAAATACCAACACGAATCTTTTGATTGACAAATGCGACACCGACAGGAGAAAAATTTATGTTTTCTATATTATCTCGAAGAAACTGAGGTGGCACCTGATGATCTAAACATCCAAATTCAAATCTTTCTTCACTGAAAATAAAAGAATAAGAATTCAGAGTTGATGAAAAATTTTTTTAAACTAATAAATGCTGAATTAATATGCATGATTGTAAGAAACGATGGCGCAAAACCACAGTCACGAAATGCATATGCATTTTCAATTTACAAACTAAAATAATAATTTACCTTCCTAAATATTGCACGCGTCCTAAACAGGTAGAATAACAGTAATTGTAAGCAATCATAATCGAAGGATAAAGACTTTGAAAGTCTAAAACAATCACAGGCTCTGTATGAATTCTAAAAAAAATAATCAAAACGAAAATTTAATTAAAGAAGATTCTCTTTAATAGAGCAAAATAGTAGTGTGAAATAAGAAATATAAATCAGGCCCAAAAACTATGAAATATAATGACTCTCCTCATGACCTGGCACATGTTTATACATTCATGTACTTATACAACAAATTATTGTACACTGTCCTATTATTGGTTAACAGCTGTAGGGCAGTTTTGGAAAAAAAAAATAATAATAATCTTTTTTTTTTGTGAAATACACTCTTCAGAGTTTTATTCAAAAATATTCTGATTTGGTCCAGATATTGCGTTATATCTGAAAAGGGGCCAACATTTTCTCTGAGGCTATACCTATATTGTAGGAAAAATCTTTTGTAACTGCATTATTTTGGTCCGGAAAAAAATTTGATTATCTTACCCTAGATAGATTAGTTTCAGGAATTTAACTATCATATTCTGCAATATATTTTGTGCTATAATAACCAAATCTCAGGGGCGTATAAATAAGTAGGCCTATAACAGGGGAGGGAGGCCTCCGAAATTTTTCAAATCTATATACATATATACGGGCATATGGCCAAAATCTATATTTTTGTTTGAAAAAGTGCGTCGCATAAATAAAAGTAATTAAAAAAGTGAAATATATTTTTTTACATTTTTTTAATAAAACTTCTGTCTTAGCCAGGGCCCAGGCACCTCGGGGCTCAGATGAAAACGGAAAAATTTGGATTAAGAAAAAAATTTTGTGAAAATTTGTTTTTAAAGGGCCCTTAGATATATCCGATATTTTAAAAATAATTTTGTATATGAGGGAGAGGGATATTTAAAAATGAGTTCGCCCCCCCTCCCTCCCCCGAAAAAATTACTATATACGCCCCTGCCCAATCTTATAAAAAAATTGAAAAATTTGTTTTAATAATATTATTTATAGAAATGATATAAACATAAACATTAGGGGGGTGATCCTTATTTTTCAAGTTGCATTTTTTAATGCAGGTACCTCTCAAATTGTTCCTTTATATAAAAAAAAAATAATTCCTGCATAGGCCTAATTGAAAAAAAATTGGTGAAAAAGAACACTTGGCCCTCGGGGCTTAAAGTTTAAAAAAACGATAAAATCTTTCTTGTTGGTCCAATGAAAAATCAAGTTACTTGTGCCAAGCTACCACCCTCTCTCTCGTGGTGACATTTTAGCTGTGCTTTTTCATAATATGCCGGAAGTGAAATTGAATTTACTAGACAGTACTTAGAAATTAATGAAACTATGATATTTTGGAGAAAAGCTCGTAACCCTATTCAAGATCGCTCAAAATGTAGAAAAAAATGTAAAAAGCTTTATGAAACATGCCAAGTTGGATAAACATAAAACCCGAAAACACGATAGTTGTCCTAAGAAGAGCATGATTTTTTTATTTTTAATGTTTTTAAGGTCTTTTTCGGCATCGGAGGCCATTTAGACTCTATTTATTTCAATTTATTGGTAGTCAATTAAATTGAAATAAATTCTTGAAGCACTCTACAATTTCTTTTAATAACTCGGACATCTGTATATAATTGTATTTAAATAATTTTCGAGATGTATTCTTTTGAATAAGACAACAATATTCAATGAATTCGGATTTGATTAAACACTAAACTACTCACACATTTGTTAATTTTTAAATATAATTTTTCCCCCCCCCCCTTACCCCCTTTTTTATAATCGAACTGAAAAATAAGATTGGCAAATAATTATGAAATGAAAAAGAAATATGAACAGATTTATGCTGAGAAACTTTGACAGATGATACAATTCAATCTAACTCTCTTTAGAATCAGAATTCAAGACGCATGTCTTTATTCTATTTTAATTAGCCCACGTGATATTATTTAAACCCCTAGCACAAGAGCCGGATACTCTACCACTATGCTAGGGCTCAAGGACGAGCAAGAATTTAAAGATAGTTTGAATGATTTTAGACATGTTACAAATGCTTTAAACATAATTAATTGAGGAAGATAAAATTTTTAAAAATCTATCTTTTAATTATGTATTATTTAAGGTAATTTTAAGCAATAGATAATAAATTTCTAGTTTTATTGGAAGTGAAATTAATTTAGACCCTTGGGGTCGAAAACAAAGGGAATGCTTAGTTTTAATAAAATTTTGGTTCAAAGGCGATGTGTTCCTGTTTACAAATGAGTTCGAATTTTGCAGACATTATTTTTTAATGCAATGGAATAGCTCTACGGGTATCTACGGGTACCTGCTATTCAATTTCTAAAAGAAGAAAAAAAAAATTGATCTGTATAAATAAGGACCACCCTAAATAAACATACTTTGGATCGGGTTCAACAATATATGGAATAACTTCAGGTTCTCGCATTGCAGCTCTTTGCTCTGGACTTGGAGAAACAAGGACAAAATCAAGAGGCTTTGCAGATCGAAACATCATCGATTCCACTCGAAACTTAAGATAAACGAGAAATATTTTAATAAATATTTGCAATATAAAATTACTAATATTAAATGAAATCATAAAAAAAATTTACTTGCGATCCTCTTGCTAGTACTTGATAAAATTGTATGCCAAACACACGAGCAAGTTCAGAAGTTGTTGGAATAACATCCAAACGATCGAGCATAGCTAATGAACCTTCAACTCTGGTCAAAAAATATTCAATTGGGGCTAATCTGTAAAAAAATTTTCATGATTTAATTTAATAAATAAAATTTTAATAATTGTTTTATTGGAATTAATATTACCTTCTTTTAGGATCGTCCCACATCATATTTAATTGACGATATGTATAATGAGGCACTCTTTGATGTATGATGTGATAAAACATGCTTTCAAAGGAATAACTGCCCAGAGCAACCTAAAATATTTTTTTTATTTCATTGTTTTACGTAAGTTGCCTTACTTTAAGAAATATTGTAACAACCTCATGTCTTAGTATTCTCCAAACATTAAGAATAACTCGTCCGGGTATTGATGAATCTAAATTATATTTGGACCACCTAATAGAAGGTGAATCTGGCAATTCTTTCTCGACACGGTAATCATTTGGGACACGTGAAAGAAGAATCTCGATCTCTTGGAGGCCCAAATGAATGGAGCGTTCACAAAAATAACCCCAAGACATCATCTCGACCTAAAATATAAAAATTATGGTGTCAGGGTTCTTCCAATGATGAAATTTTTTTTATATCCAATTAATTTAGAAAAATAGTGACGTAGTCTTAAATTAAATATAAGAAGAAATAAATAAAAATAAAATTGGTAAAATATCACTCCAAAAATTTTCTTCTTTTCTCATCATTCAAATAATAAAGTTAGATGATACCTCATAGCCAATTAAGAGATCTGGATCCATCTTTTGGACCAGTCTAATCAATTCTCCAATTAAACGTCGTTCATCTTTTACACACGTAATTTTAACTTGCTCTTTATCCCAAGGGACGACAAATGCAGGTAATTCTACATATATTATACCTAAAAAAAAAAAAAAAAAAAATTAGTTTTTATTTATAAATATCGTAATCCTATTCAAAACTACCTGTTTCTATTTTCCCACTTTTGTCATCAGCGCAATAAAAAAGGGCTCTGATTTCATCGTGTTTAGGATCTGGACATAAAGTGCCGCGTGTTTTGCAGTGAACTTCCATTCCAAATCGAAGTAATTCATATTGCTATAAAATTAACAATACAAAACAATTACTTTTTCGAAATAGAAGAGTCAGTCATAAATTTTTCAACCTACTCAACAGTCCTGGTTATCTCTATATAAATATATATAAAAATATTAAACCACCCCGGTCACACTTGGTGATACTTAGAGCCGTATTGAAAAATCGAAAATTTTTGCCCCTTTGAGAAACCGAAAAATTTTGTTCTTACAGAACCAAAGTTTTCCACCCTGCGAAAACATTTTTTCCTGTCCATGAAAATAATTTTTCTCGCCCTGCGAAGAATTCTGTTTTTGCGGAACCAGATTTATGCAATTTTTTTAATAGAGCCGCATGTGGCTCGCGAGCTGCAGCGGCGCCGTTTGGCCACCGTTGATATATAATATAAAAGCCAAGATACACAGAAATTAAATGCCTCGAACGTGAAATATTCTTCTTCGAATGTGAGACATACAATCAAATTGTTGGCTATCTACAATATATTAGTTGATGTTAATAATCAATCAATTATACCTATATGAATCTTGTTCCATTTAATATATATAAGGAAAGTTTAAAATAAAAACGAGCCGGAGGCCGAGAAACAGAAATTATTGCCTATATATAAGAAGTCCATGACTGTTGAGGCCCTTGTTCCAGTGAGACACAAGTCGGTGAATATATGTCTCTTAAAATTATCTTTTGCAAACCAGTTTCGAACGTATTGCTGGACATCGTCGTCCGAGGTGAATTGTTTGCTCCTCACAGCCTTTTTAAGGGACCAAGGAGTAATAGTAGGAAGAACGACTGTATGGAGGGTGACCGAGAACCTCCCAATTGAATTTCTGCTCTGACTGTGTTGGCCGTATGAGGTTAAACATCCCCTGATCCGCTTGTGCCCCTTCTTGACCCTTGCAAGGAGTATGCAGCGTTCACCGTACACTTTTGGCATTTTTCGATGAATATCCGTTCTCCCACGCCTCCCGCCGAAAACGAAACGAGCCACACCTCTTTGCTCTTCCTTTGACGTCTCCATTTCACTGATGCACTCACAACACGATTGACCGCGTTGTACGATTAGCATCTGCTTTTGCTGGCTTATACACCTGAACCTCCGCACTCTAGATCGGGATGCCTATTGTTACACAAGCAACAATATAACAATTCTATCACCGGTGTCCACATTTACAGCCTTCGGCTCGTTTCTTTTTGAACGCTCCTTATAAATACTATTGTTTGTCAGTCAGCTTTTACAGAACAGATAGAATATTTTAAACAAATCTTATATTCTTAATCGTTATTAAAATATATTTTTGTTCTATTCTATAATTTTTACTCTTATTAAAATTAATTCAATCTATATTTTTTAGTTGCGCCAGCGTCATATTTCTAATTAAAGTCAGAACTACACTTTCATTAACGATCACTAATAAAAGCCAGAACTACATAAAGTTAACTTACCGAACAATCATTATTTTGGCTAATACTTAGGCGGAAACCATAAGTATTATCGAGAGTTGCTCCTTGTACTTGATAAAGTGACTCATTTGTCGATGCAGAAAGCTTAAGGACCTCTTCCTGAATACTTTCTTCAATTTGACCTCTTGAGGGTGCCTCCAAGGCTGGCTCAAGCCAGATCCCATCTTCAGTGGCCAATTGGTGCAGAGGAGGGATTGGTCTTTCACCAAACTTAAAAAAAAATATGGATAAGTTATTATATTAGTATTTTTATCCATATTTTGTTTATAAAAGATTTTTATGGGCCTAAATGGAATGAGGATTGTGTAAGAAAACTATTTTTACTCTATAGATAATCTCAGATTAACTACTGTATTAAATAAATGAATTTAAAATTACAAATAAGATTCTGGGCTTCCTTCAAATACGTGTATATATCTTTAGCATTTTACTAAAATTATTTATATACTGAGTATATTCAATATATATATATATATATTTGGTATGGATAAATTGGAAAATAAAAATAGAGGAGGATATGCAGTTTTAATCAAGACCTGATTTTAAGCAAGGATTAGAAAAAGGTTGTTTAAGAAAAATATTTTATATTAACTCATTTTATTATATATTTAATTAAATATAGAAAAGTAAAAGGAAGAAAACAAGAAATAATATTTAATAAAATAAATAAAAATCTTTAATCTTTAATCAAGGAACTTAGAAATATTGGGTAAGCTATGCATTGTCTGTTAAATAAAGAAAATGTTTTAATAAAAAGTCTTTAAGGAAAACTTTATTGTGAAGATTGTTTTTTTTTTTTTATTTGCAGGTTTGTTATGGAAATTAGTTCTTCGTGTTTAAGAGAATATGAAAAGATATTCCAGTCTTTTAATAATTAATTGTTCGATGAGGAAATTAAAAACAAGAGATCGCCGACACCAAAGCAAGGGAATAAGGTCGAGAGAAAAAGAAACAAAAAAAACTTATTTTATTTGGTTGAGATATTTAATTGGATTATTCTTTGATTAATAGCCCGTTTTTGACGATATTCTAGTCCCCCCCTCACTATCGCAGTTAGTCATATACAATAACATCAGCGTTAAAAAATGCTATTCTCTAAATCAAGTTTTAACAGAGACGTTAACATTTTATTTTTTACCACCAGGTGTTAACAATCCATATGAAGATAGCTATGCTTTCTGGTTGTTCGGGTTTTTGCACCTCTCGATAACCTCTCGCGCATGGGCATTACTAACTTGATTTGTTATTCTCGATCTAATAGGCCTATCTGACATACCAGCGTTAAAAAATGCTATACTCTAAACAAAGTTTTAACAGCGTTAACATGTTGCTTTTATCTCAAAGCTGTCAACCTTACTTTTTGGTAAAGACGCCATTTTGATGCTTTAAATACGGCGTTAAAATATTAAAGGCACCCCCTAGACATGACATTAATTTTTAACATTTGACTAAATATTAACGCTTTGGCGTTAAAGTTTTTGCTTAGAGAATAGCGATTTGAGGCAAGGAGATGTTAAAATGAATTAACGCTGATTTAAGAAGTTAAAAGTTAATATTTTTTCTAAGAGAATAGACCTGTATATGTTTTAAAATAAAATTGAGACCTTTCAAAAAATCGATGAAATTAAGAAGGGCAAAATTATGATATAAAGTTCAATAATTATATTATACAGTATTTTTTTATTTAAGGTCTTTTTCGGCTTCTATGGCCATTTAGATTGATTTAGATTAGATTCAATTTAAATAAATTTTTGTCATATAGGACGAGATGCGAACTCGCGACCCTTGGTATAAATGTCCAGCAAGCTAACCACTACACCAAGACCCGTGGGCTATAATATAGCTGTATATATTATATACAGTAGAGAAATAGAAAAAAGAAAGGATTACTAAATATAGCATAAATAGAAATTACTAAAACAAAAAGAGGCGCCCAATAAAAGAATAGCAAGAAAATTTTATAAAGATTTTTCACTTTAATTAGTTCAAAGTCTTTTTTTATAATAATAACATTTTTTAGTTCTTTTTATTTTATGAAACAAATAATAAAAAAAATTTTAATTATTCATCTATACAGTTAAAGATTATTATTTTTTTTTAATATATAAAGTAAATTAAATTAAAAATTAATGGACACGATAATTTAACAAATTGGTGAAATATATAAAGAAAATAAAAATCGGAATTTTATAAATTCATTTAGGGATATTATGAAATAATAAAGAAAAAATTAGATACATCATTACTACCAGATTCATTATAATAAAGTTTTTTAAAAAAAATTGCGATACGATTTTTTTGCCTAATGATCCGTAATTCTTGGTTGGGATAGAAATATCTTTTTCTTTTTTTAAAGATATAAAAAAATAAAAATCTGCATTATTGTTAAAAAAATAAAACTTTTTATTAGTAGGACAATGGGAATATGACTCTAAATTTTAGTCTACTTACATAAATTTAAACATTTTTTTCGAGTTAAAATAATCTCGCCATATAATAATAAGTTTGACATCTTGATTTAAGAATATTAAATAAAATTAGAAATTTAAAAAAACAAAATAAAAAACTTTAATAAATAAAATAAAAATAAATACTTGTTTTACTTTCTAAGTCATTAATAAAACCTTAGATTGTCGGTAGGCATCAATTAAGCTTCCATCGCAATTTCCCATCTGGTAGTTTGATTTAAGTTCGTAAGTTCGGCCCCGGTAAAACACAGGCCCTGTAACATCTTCAGTTCGACTGTAGTAAGGCACGTCATCTTTAAGAAGTTCCAAGGAGTCCAAATTCAACGGAGCTTCTAAAATTGGCTCGAAGAGTTGAAATTCCTTTGGAAAAAGGTTTGCTGAAGGAGGATCGTATAATGATATGGTATTGTCATAAAATGAAACAATTCCCATTTCCAATTCATCAGAATCATAATTTAATTCTTTATCTAAAAGAAAAAAAAAACAAAAGCTTTATTAAATAGTTAAATACCCGAGGGCTTGGTTTTAAGAAGTAAAAACTACCAATTTTTTTTTTATATAAAATCGCAAATTTTCAATCTTAATGATACTCGGGTAAACGTTATCCAATTTAGCTAACTTTGCTTTTTTTCGTTCACCCTTCTGTGTATATTTGCCACTTGTCGATTTTTTTATATTAGAGTTAATTCATGTTTCAAGGAAAAATGATAGATTTATTCATTTGGGGGTTCTTCAACTAATCGCTAGTTTTAATAATATTTCCTTATTTGTTTATTTATTTTCATTTGGCATTTTTGGGGTTCTCCCCCACCCCTCCCCCCTCTGAAAAATCTCTTCGCTACGCCCCTGTTTTCACCTATTAATAAATTATTATTAGTGTTCTTACCTAACGGACTGCTTGGCAATTCTTTATTCCATGAAAATGGCGTAGAGTTCGAAGAAGAAGGAGCGACTAATTGGATCGGTAATTCTTCCGTTGTCTCTGAAGAAAAAAGCGCCTTGGAAACAGAGCTATCTTGTGTTAAAATATCATCAAATTTGCCGGAACTTTTTTCGTATTTGTTCTTTTTATTTCGTCCTCTTGATTTGGGGCTTTCATAATCATCTTTTTTTATGGGTGAACCAGATAGTGACGGCGATTTAGCTTTTTTTCGTCCTCTTGATTTTGGAGTTTCAAAATCATCTTTTTTTATGGGTGAACCAGATAGTGACGGCGATTTAGCTTTCTTTCGTCCTCTTGATTTTGGAATTTCATAATCATCTTTTTTTATGGGTGACGAAGATTTAGTTTTTTTACTATGTTTACGAATTATTTGTGTAGTTGTTTTTGACGATGGTCCAGCAATGGGCTCAAAGTTTAATTTTGATGTTTCTTCTGTAATAACCTCAGATTGATTATCACTCTTTCTTTTTGAGAGTTTGGATCTGTGGACATAAAATAGATATTTTTTAGATAATTAATAATATGATGCTACTTAAGTTCATATAAAAAAAAAAAAAACACTAAAATATATTTACAAATTAGCATTCTAGTAAGAATTTGAAGAAAATTATATCCATTCATGCAAAGTAACCATTTTATCATGTAAATGAGGATTTAATGCTGGGTGCATAAGATGAGAGGTCATGAATTATAAAATTACAATATAAGGCAGTTCTTAAAAATATTCTGGTTTTATTTCTATCGATATCATAGATGTATTTTATTTGAAAAAATTTTAAATAAAATGTTTCTTTTTGTGTCGTCAACAAATGCTATATATATATACCGGTATACATATAGCCCTAGTTAAAAAATTTTCGAGATCAACTCACAGCTATATTTAACAAATTTAACGTTTATTTGTTGGTGGGTCAAAAGCAATATATATATAACAATGACGATTGGCCCACCAACAAATCTATTTATATAATTCGCTAATGTCCGTCTGTCACGCTCTATTTGGGAAAAAAAGAGATGTATGATATGTTGGTTATTATTTAAATAAAAATTTTTGTTTTTAATTTTCTTGACATTTGTAAATTATCATTTCAATCTATACGACTCAGTTTCTTCAATTATTCAAGCATTCAAAAAATTATAAATCCCATTAATGGCAAAATTATAATAATCTTGATTATAAAGAGTGTATAACTAATAAGGGTACAGACCGTGAATACAAACCTCTTGACGTTTAATGTCTTAAAACAACCCAAGAATATAACGTTATCTGAAAATAATTTTTCAATGTTTTTTTCTTTTTTCAAAGATGGAATATTTGGCTCATCTTATTTGGCTTTCTTATTTTGTGTTCATTCTCCTAGAGAATATAATTTTAATCTTGCACAAAGTCTAAAAATTTTGACTTTCCTTTAATTAGGCATTGGAAAATTAAATTTGACGGCGAACATCACGTTACCCGAGTTAAGATTAGCATTTTTTTTTCTTTAATTTTGCCAATCTATTTCTTCTGTTTTCATTAAATGACAGACCGTGTGAAGGGCCTGGCTGTTCTTCTCAGTTGCATGTTCAAGGTCTTATGATGACCTCGGATGACGGAAAGATGACTAGTAGAATTCCAATAAAAAATATATTTAGGTGTTCATTCAGTGCTCAAAATAAGAAAAAAAAGTTTCGGAAATTTCTTATTTGCAAAACAAAATTTATTTCATTAACTCTCCCAGTACTTGCGATATATTATATTGTAATTATATTGTATTTTTATTAATTCTTCATATATTAATTTATTTGCAATAATTCTTCTTCAGAATAACAATGATTTAGATATTATAAATTTAGAAAGGGGAAATAAAATTTCCGAAACCTTCTAATCATAAATATTTCTTTATCAACTGTTTACAAACATTTTTTATATGACATTGATAGGGTTTCATTATCAATGATTAATAAAAGACATTTTTTGGTTAATTTTAAATTTGCCTATAAATATAATAATTAATAAAAACAGGCTCAGTAAAGGCCTATTTGTTAAAATATTGAATGGATAGAGAATTAATGAAGGAAACGTTGTCTTTACTTATATATTATTAAACTTAAATCAGTCTTTTATGTCTATTTGCACCAACACATTTTAGATTTTAAGCCTTCCTTAACTTAAAAAGCGGCATTTTGCTATTCAACTATTTATATATATATATATATTTTTGAAATAAATATAAATAAATATTGTTATTATTTATGCGACGCAGGCACAAATAGAGGGTCTTAAGACCCGATTTCCTGTTTCAAATTCAATTTCAAGAAATAAGTTTAAGATCTAAGATGTGTTGGAGCAAACGGGCATTAATGAATAGAGTCTAATTCATCCTTAATGCCATCCTAAATGAACCAAACGCATGGAGGTGCTATATTATATATATATATAATATTGCTTCGTACTCTACTTAAACTCCAAATGTCTAAATATGTCGGATCATTTTTTGGAAAGAAGAAATTTATAAAGGTTTTGAAATTTTATTTCAAAATCTAGTCATCTTTTTTTATATATTAAAAATAATTCTCTTAATCTATTTTTTTTTTTTTATGTACCTATTTTTTTTCGGACTAGTATGTGTTTTGACGACAATATTCAAAGGGCGATACGCTTTCTTTGGTGACTTGATTCGACTACCAGATTTTTGTTGAAGTGGCTTAGGTATTTGATCGGGTGGACTATCATCCCATGCACCATCCAATGGTGGAATATCTAGAAAAACAATAAAATATTTTAAAAGTTGATAAAAAAAAATATAGTGTGACCTATCTTACAGAATCAACTCCCGGCGGCACACCCTTATATCTTTTTTCGGGTACATGAAGTAATATCTAATTATATATATCTTACAGAACACAACTTTCTCTTACCTTGAAAGTTGTGTTCTGTACGATAGGTCTGCTGTCACACTAGATTATTTGTGTTGACATATATTTAGTTTTCGGCAGTAAATTAGAATTCAAGATGCAAAGTGATCTACAAACAATTTTGAGAGTAAAATGAAAATATACATTTTAAAGAGCATCTAAAAAAATAATTGATTTATGAATTTTAATCATAATCTAGTACTCATTGATCGATTTTATTTAAAAGTTTATTTTCGCGAATCAGAACGAATGCAGTAAAACCCCTCTTAACCGGCCTGGTTGGGACCAAGACCCTTGGTTAATCCGAGGTTTCGGTGATAAATTTATTTTCATTCATTTTCAACACAGGTTTTCGTTTTCCTAATTAGCTCATTTTTGTTTAAGAGATCTCAAGTCTATGTAGTAGAAAAATAGACTTGAAAGCATGCGAGTAAACAAACTCGGGAACTCCTTCCCCCTCCTCCTTCATCATCTGATCAAACATATTGCACAATAGTGCACCACGCACTTTAATTAAAATACAAGAGTAATTTACATATAATATAATAAATAGGCCTTCAGCGCCAGAACGGCCTAACCCACATTTCACTCGGGCATTCCGGTGATTTTATTTATGGATACCAAATGGCTTAAATAAGAATTCCTGGACCCCCAATATATATATATATATATATATATATATATATATAACATTTAATAACGGTTATCGTAAAAGTCTTATATGGCCTAAGTTGCCGAAAAGACTGGGTGCGGGTGTGAGTATGAATGAGAAAAAAGTTTGTGTTTAAAAAAAACGTAGCCCTTTTTCCTGTTTTATTTTGACCACAGGCAGACAGACCATTTTGCGGGAAGTTAAAGACTTTTAGCATGTTGGCACTTTGGAAGGAACTTAAATGTAACTCTCTTCCTGAAGCTTAAATATATAATTATGGCTACTTACTTTCAAATGATGAGAAAGAATCTTCTCTTCGTGAATCATTATTTTTTCGTCTCTTTTTCCTGGAGTTTAAGATACGAAGATCTGCCTTGGAAACTTTAAGATTGAGTTTTTTAAGATGAATTCCTCTCAAACGCTTTAAAATTACCTTACAGGATCGAACAGAACTCTAAAAAATATATATATATTCAATATCCAATAAAAATATATTTTTTGAGAAATTTTAAGTAGAAAAGAAAGAAAGAAAAAAAAATTAGAAATACTGTATATAGAAATTCTGATTAACAAAATTTCTTATATCAAATCAAAATTAAAAAAAAAAAAAAAATGAATGAAAGTTGAGTTGCTTAAGTCGTGATGAACTAATTTTTTTACAAAAAATTTAGTTTTTCTGACTCTTTTATAAAACTTGATAAATATTTTGAATTTTTTTCACTATAGAGTCTGATTACAAAAAATTTTAATTTTTCAAAAATCTTTAATATTAAAAATAACTTACCTTCTGATTTAAAGAAGAATTTACATTTTTGGTATCATACATTAATTTATGAAGTGTAGCAACATCATTATATTGAGGATCAAACTTTAGAAAAAAGAAAATGAAAAAAAAAAAAAATATAAGCATTTTAAGTTATTCAAATAAAAAATAAAGAAATAAATAAAATGTGATTTTTTTCTCAGCAGTATTTTGTACACTCATGATTGAACTTAACTTTGGCACTCAATGGAATTGATTCAAGGTCAAATGGAGATAGAAATCCGGAAAGTTTCAGTACTGACGAGATGTGATGTGAAGGAAAGCAGCCAGGTTGGAAGCCTCTATTGATTAAGCAGATCCTTTAAACAAAACATTTCAGGCAAATACAATATATTGGGCCAAAACGTTTTGTTTAAAGGAGTCTGTTTAATCAATAAAGGCTTCTTTTCTGGATTCCCTCCTCCATATCACACCTTGTCAATTTATCACAACCACTTTTTATTAAAAGTTTCAGTTCTTTTCTAATTTGATTACAATACATAATAGGTGCTCTTTAAAATGTATAATCTCATATTCTCTCCCCCCCCACCCCCTCCATCAAAAAAAAAATAAAAATAAAATTACCTGAACTTTGCTTTTGTACGCCAGTAACTAAATAAATCTCGAGATAAATAAAATCTCATGTGAAAGCATATCAAGTAAATTTTGATTAATAAAGGTATGAGAAAGTTTGGTGTCATAGGATTAGTCCCACCAGATTTTTGGACTCAGTAACCCCCAAAACATTTATAGGTATGTAATATATAGAATATTACGAAAAACATATAACCAAGTTTTTATTAATTTAAATACTTGGTTATGTTTTTCATAATTACCTCATGGACCTACACATATATATATATAATTCTTTATAGAATATTACATATATATGTAAAAAAATGCTGAGAAAAAATCTTTTTTTTTTTTAAATTATAATCAATAAAAAAATAAAAATTGACAAAATAGAAATAAAAAGTATATTATTAAAACAATAAATAAATGGCATACCCAAAAATTATTTTGATTTGATTTTCTAATTAAATCCTCCTCGCTTTCGGGGAATTCTAAAGCTTTTGCTATGCACGGATCACCAGAAAGGACTTCATCTTCGTCATTTTCGTAATCTGGTGAAAAATTCTGCAGAGGTGATTCTGCCTGACTGTGAAACAAAAATATAACAAAAAATATAAAAATATAATAAAATATATTCTTCTTCCTCATTTCTCGCCTTAATACGGGGTCGGCGGATCTTGCTCTTCTCCTCCACTCGCCCCTATCCAATGCTGTTGTCACCGACTAGACAAGCTCGGTCATATCATAGATCAGCGGTTTCCAACCTTTTTTGATGTGCGGCCCACTTTTTCCATAAAAAAAACGCTGAGGCTGTATATAGCCTATATATAGGCCTATATTGTATATAATTTTTATCATTCCTTAGACATCCGCGGTCCAGTTCCAAACATCCAGCGGCCCACGGGTTGGAAACCTCTGTCCTCGATGATTCTCTTCTTTTCTTCCAAGGAGCCCCATAATTTTAAATTCAAAATTAACAAGGAATGTGTGGCTTCCACACAAATAAAACTTTTTAAGTAAAAATGAGATGTTTTGGATAAAATTTATTTACTCTTCATCACTCCACGTTTCTTTTCAATAATGCAATAAATATTATTTATTGCTATAATATGGATTTTAAGTTAAAAGACTTGAATGTGTAATGCATGGTAAATTACTTACAATTCTGATGAACTTGAATTATTTAGGATATCCTCTCCATCTTCTAAAGGATCAATTTTTTTATTTTTATTATTCTCGCCATTGGATGATTGAGATTTCCTAAAAAATTGTTATATAAAAAATTATATGTTCTATTTATCTTTGGCAATTGTAAAATTCAAAAGAGAAATCTTATAAATTTACCAGTAAAAAAGAATTGGCGAAGGTGATTGCGATTGATTAAATGGCAAAGAAGAATCATCCTCTTCGTCAATATTTTCAATAGGACAGTTCAAATCTTCTTCAAATGATTCATCTTTCTGAGTAAGGTTGACGCCAAGAATGCTGTCTTCATCAGGACCATATTCTTCCAAATCATTATTATCACGATTATGCGTAGAAGAAACTTCTTTACTCCCAGGAATTGACAAAGGATTAAATAATTCCTGAAAAAATGGCAGATTATGAGTAACAAGATATTAATATTATTTTTCATTTACAAGTTTTTATATAGGTATAAATAAAAAATTTGAGAGGATCAAATAAAAGTTTCACTTTAATAAGATTTAAACTTTAGACCGTTGTTTCTCGTTGAAACATTTTGTAAATTAAAATTAAATATAGGTTATTTGTTTCAAAGGTTTTATTAATTAAAAATTAACATTAACGTATTTCAACAATTACTTGTCATCATCACAAGTGATTACATTGTGATTTTTTCAAAATTCGCTCAAACGATTTTGTTTAAAATTCAAAAATCAATTATTTTTTAGATGCTTTTTAAAATGTATATTCTCATTTTGGCATTGAAATCTTCTGAAGACTACTTTACTCTTGTACTTCATAGGAAAGATAGGAGAAATGGTTGCCCTGCTAACAAAATATAAATATTTTCCCATGCTTAAAAATTTACACACAAAAAATCTGGTATGACAAGCACAGATCATAACTTTCAATTACCGAAGGTAAGAGAAAGTTGTGTTGTGCGACCAGTCATACCAGATTTCCAATTAATAAAACATTTGAAACAAATAACCTAGTGTTTAATTTATAAATTTAATTTTAATTTAAGGTATAAATAAGTTAAGGTAAATTATAACATACGTAATAATAATTGTAGAAATTTAAATCACTTGAAATATATTCGACCATAATAACCAAAATATTTTTATTAATAATATATCGTGAAATTTCCAAATTTTTATAACAATAAATGTTATCAACTGAAATACGCAGAAGTTTAGTACTTTTTTTAACACTAGAAAACACGAATAAATTCACGCAGCCCAAAATTTACCGCGTGATTTTATCATTAACCACATTTTATGAGGAACACACATGATACACCAAATAAGCGTGGGCAAAACAAAATTGACAGTCAGCGACTCTTTTGGAGTGAAGCCCAAATTGCAGCCCAGTGGAGGGGATGACCACATGTTTTATGCTTTTGTTAAATCAAAGAGAGAATTTTTCAATTTATAAATCTTTCATTTGTACCTCTCCACTTTGTTGTAGATTATCTTTCAATTTTTGTTTCCAAGTCGAATGTGATTTAGTTCCAGGATGAAAACTATATTGTGCTACTTCATCATCGTATGATAATAGATCTAAATTATCTTCCAATCGCCTGTTATTTTCATCAATCCAAAGAGCTGACAAACCTGGATTCAATTCTTCTGGACCTGAATAAAAATAAATTTAGTAGAAGTTAAAGTTTTGCTGGGACAGATCGTTGAGGTAATGGATATGGAGGAAATATACACCAGCGAGTTGCTTTCCACAATTAAAATAATTTATTCTGCAAATATTTCGGAATGCCTACGCAATCTTCATTGCGTCAAATTACACTTATGTGGAGCGTGATTTTATCATTAACGCGTAGGCACAGGGCCGGATCTAGGGGTGGGGGAAGGAAGTGGGTGCGTGTGCCTCCCCGGGCGGCAGATATCAGGGGGCGGCAATTAAAGAAAGATTTACCAAAAAAAAGGTAAAATGATATGAATTTTGTGTAGAAAATTTTAAGGAGGGGGCGGCAAATTAAATTTTGCCCCCCACCCCAGGGGCGTAGCGAAGAGATTTTTCAGGGGGGGGGGGGAGAGGGCCAAAAATGCCAACTAAATTTAATCAATTTGCCAACTGTACAATTCACATTCTTTTTCATCCTATATATATTAATTTACTAGAGGCTAAACCCGACGCCCCTTAGTCGCTATATGACATGTTCGATGTTTTATATCCCCTCCCCCTTCACTTTGCTATTTTAATATTAAAAAACTAAAGGATTAAACAACATTTTTGATAGAAATATAATTAAGGCAAGATTTTTTTTCAATTGAGAAATTCCCCATATAATTACACTCAATGAAAAATTTTGTCGAGTAGTACAGGACTCTTACAGACTAAATCCCTCTTGTATTGTCTAAAGCAGTGGTTCCCAACCGGTGCGCCCCGGCACCCAAGGGTGCCGCGAGAATGCCTAAGGGGTGCCGTGAGATATTTAGAGAAAAAAATAATAAAGTTTTGCTAAAAAAAGGTCAAATGATTTTCACGCAAGGGAAAAAAATTTTCCCCAGGGCAGAAAAAATTTCGTTTTGATAGGGGAAAAAAATAAGGGTGCCGCTAGTGAGTAATATTATTCTCAACGCACCTTTGGGGTGCCGTGGACTTCAAAAGGTTGGGAAACGCTGGTCTAATGTGTAATTTACCGGGGTGTTTTAAGCAATTCCTGGGTTTTTATATAGGATACCCTAATTCCAAAAATACCATAAGTTTTTCTCCATCAAATTTAGTTTTAGAGATTTAGAGAAAATTAAATTTTAATAGAAAATGAGTTCTAGAGCGACTCTTATTTTGAATTTTCTGGCTTTACCCCTTAAAAAGAAATACATTAGAACCTCGCTTAGGGTGCCCTTTCATAACAAGCAATTTGGATAACGAGCAAAAAAAATTGTAAAAACATGACTTGCTTAACGAGTGGAGAGGAGAGAGAAAGTCCCGGATTGTGCGTATGTTACATCAGTCTGGGTCATGAGGGGACAGCTCTAAGGGGAAAATGTTATTGTTTCGCATAACGAGTGTTTCGCTTTACGAGTATGATTCTGGAACGAATTATGCTCGTTAAGCGAAGTTCCACTGTACATATAAATATAAAGTTTCAGCCCAATTGGAGGCGATTTAGTGGTGCAAAACACGGCTAAAATTTTAGAAAAATCAAATTTTTTCATTTTTTTTCAACTTTGGACACCCCTAATAGATAGAATCTTTTACCATCACTGAATGCAAAAAAACATATTTACGATATTCTGTAGTTCTTTAACTTTCTAAAAATCATTCTAAAGAAATTATGAACAAAATAGTTATCAAAGTCAATTTTGTGCAAATATAAGAAAATTTTATGATAAAGATGGTGTTTTCCGCCAAGAATTTAGAGCTATTCTTGGGTATATGGATGGATAGCTCTGAATCCTGACTAAGAAAACTATTTTGCTCATAATTTCGTTATCAATGAATTATTTTATTTTTTTTTTTAACTTTTTTCGGCTACAGAGGCCAGGTATGACTTTATTTAATATATTTCTAAATTACATTATACCGATGGCTACCGGGGGGACTTTCTACAAGCTGATTGCTCGGGGTCCCCAATCCCGGGGCTTTCGCCACGCTTGGCATTGCTTAACTTTTGGAAAGTTAAAAACTATAGAAGATCGTAAACATACTTTTTCCATTCAGGGATGGTAAAAATTCTATTCAGGAGTGTCCTGAAAAAAAAAAATGAAAAAATGCAATTTTTCTAAACTTTTAGCCATGTTTTGCACCACTAAGCCACCTCCGAATGGGCTCAAACTTTACAGTATAGACTTCTATTTCTATGTATTTCAACTATCTGCAGGGGGTAACGACTTAAAAAAATCTAGAAAATTTAAAATAAGAGTCGCTCTTGATCAGATTATTTATTAAAATTTAATTTTCTCTATATCTCTAAAACTAGAGCCGATGGCGCGAAATTGATGGCATTTTTGGAATTAGCGCTTCCATATAGCCAGGACCTAAATTTCAAAAAACTTTTTTGTTGACCTGTATAAAATTTATATTTCTATCAAAAACATTGTTTAATTGGAATTCCTTTTTTTTACAATTATAGTAAATAAAGAAAATTATTCCATTTCAAATTACAAATGAACGACTGAGGTTTCTTTTATTTGTTCAAATATTTTATTTTTCCCTTTTAAAATAATCCTAATGATTTTCTCTAAGTGTTTGTATTACATTGTATAATAAATTTATATTCAGTAAAAAGAAAATAAATTTATTTATTTGAAAATTAAAAAAATTTTTTTTTTTAATAGATGAAAATATAAAAAAAAAGAAAATTTAATTTTTTTTTTTTTAAATTAAAACAAATTAATTTCTGTTAAATAAACTTTATTTTGCCAACTGGTCCTTGATTTTGCCAACATTTGCCAACTCGATCCGACCTGGGGGGGGGGGAGACTCCCCCCATCCCCCTTGGC